>CM076573.1:904016820-904281095 GCA_034641835.2 Pinus albicaulis | reverse complement strand
CGTGATAATGGCAGTGAAAGCACTTCACTTTCGCCATATCTTGCTTCTTGCCCTTTGCACTGGAATGAGAATTTTTCTTACCCTTCCCCTTCTTTTCTTTGGCAACCAAAGTGCAATTTTCTTCATCAGCTCCCTTTGATGAAGATCCATCTCGAGTAGTCCTCCTTATCTCCTCCTGCATGAGATCCGCGAGCGCTCCCATCTGAGCTTCTCCTGACATTCGAAACTATGTTGATATGGTGCAAGCCTTGGGCCCCGAGGGAGAGCCGGAGTCGATATAGTCGACGAGTCTTCACACTTTGACTCATCTCTGCACTGAGTGAACTTCTTGAGGTATTTGGCGATACTGTCGCCCTTCTCCATCTTGATGTTCCTGAGCTTATCTTTGAGCGCCAGCTTCCTTTGGTCGCTCTTACTCTGGAATAGATCCGTCAAATATTTCCACATTAAATATGGAGAAGCCTTTCCATGCAGGCTGGATACAATATGATCCTTGACGCCCTCCAACAGGATCCTTCGACACTTCGCCATCTTCTTTTGCCATGCTTCGACTTCAGCAGGATCAGTGGTCTTTTGGAAATCCATATCTACAAACTCCTTCAAACCATTATCTTCTAATACTGCTTCCATGCGATCCTTCCATGCAACATAATTCGAACTGCCTTCAAGAGCATATTCGAGTCGCAAACCGTTGAAAGACATTTTCAACACCGGCACCAAGAAAACAAAAACTGCTGCAAAATTTCGAATTCCACCTCAAAGCTCAACCGCTCTAGATCTGTGAGAACAAATTATTTCTAGCACAGAGATTGACTGCAAGGGGCATTTACCAGACCTTTCACTTTCCGAAGAAAGATGAATTCGGAGGCTACCTGGCCCGCATGCAGACTCTGTCTACCGAAATAAGTTTGTAATCATTGTGATGATCAATCTCTGCTTCAATAGCTCCGATACCATGTAGAAATTTGCTGAATAATGATTAATTATCCACCGAGACTATCCTGATCACATACAATTTGAATTTATATGCACCACATAATCTCTTCCACTCAGATCATCAAACATGCGGAAATAAAATCAAGCGATAACACATCAAATCATCGTACACATTAACACGGTATGTATGGGGAAAGCTTATAGCTGAAAACCCCGCAGCTATTGTGTATATTATAATGGAGAAATCATGTAACAAACTCAGTACAATACTCCTCACAAGTACTCGGTACTTTCTCATGAAGTTACACACAATCTAGCTCAGTTTTGAACAGGTTACTGGTTCAAAACTCACCGCCAATTGCCTTGCCTCTATTGCGCAATCCAGGCCTGTCTATATAGAGATCCAAGGTTCGAATCTCCTTGGCTTGACAGCGCAATCATCATGGGAAATTCCTCCGAGTGTGGTGCAAATCTCATGCACAACTGATGTCGCCACTGATAGCTAACTCCACCCTTTCATCTACCTCTTTCACTGGTCTCCACTGAACTGATCATGCACTGTAGTGAACTGATGTGTTCTTGAGTTGAATAATGAGTTGCTAATTAATGAATTAAATAATATTTAATTCACTCCACTCATAACTAATTGATTAGCTAGTTAAACTAATCTCAATCAGTTCAACTAAAATAAACAGAACACGACTCCACTATCTGTCTCATTAACTCCTCCAAACTTCTGCCACTGAAGTCCAACTGAAGTCAACCATGCATGATGCCATCAAACCCTTGGGAATAGTGTAATTCCTCTGTCAGATGCATGAGCCACTTCTGTAGCTCGAACTGAAGTGCTCCAAGAGATTAAACTGTTGTTTAGAGTCCAAATATTATTAAGGGTAAATAATATTTGACTTCCCTATTTTTAGGAGAGGCAGTCTAAAAATAGACTTCGACCTCTTCGACCTAAAAAATAGAGTCTCATCTATTTTTTACCAACATGAACAATGCTCCAAGAATCTCAAACTGGAATCCCCGAACCATGCTCCATATGTCTAAAAATTGACATAGTCTAAAAATAGACTTTGCGCCAGAATTCGCCTACGGGCCCACTTAGTGAAGGCGACTTCATTTCACTAAGCTCCATCATCTTGCTGCATTTTCAACATTCATATTCTTTTATTGTTACGCTTTTATGATTTGTAATTTGATTCTTGTAATATAATTTGAGATAGCTTTATTGTTGTGAGCTCACATATGTTGTTTGTCATTCAATTCTTCACATGTTGTATTGCTTTTCCTTTATGCAATTTCCTGCTTTCCTAGTTAGTGTTTCAATGCCTTCCTAGATTAATTTGATTTCAGTAATTTAGATTAAATTAGTTCCACTTCAGTCCTGCATATATAGTGCATGTGTCTCGTAAGCCTACGAACCTCGGATTGACAAATTAAATAGTTGGGCAAGTACTACAACAGAATTAAACGAACATATTTTCACCCAAACATTTTGGCGCCGTTGCCGGGGAGGCACGATGGATTGAAGTTTAGTTTGATTTTTCATGCAAGTGTGTTTAGACATGTTCCTAACTCCGAGGTGTTAAGGCGGTAAGACGTGGGGAAAAACCTACGCATCACATTCGAGATACCGTAACGGGCTCGACCTCTTATGGATCAGGGTATGTAGGGTGTGTTTACATTTATGCAAGTGTGAATTTCAATTTTTGCAAGTGTGTTTGATTTTCGCAACTGTGAAGAGTGTTTGATGAATTCATGGTTCATGGTTGTAATTGAAGAATTCAATTACTAAATTAATGAGCAGTCCTTGTAAGAGGGTTTAATTGAGTATTGAATTCAAGATTATTTCTGTGGTCTTTGTTTTTTTTTTTCAATTTTTAGTGTGCTGATTTGAAAGAGTTTTTGTGAACTAAAACCTTGTAAAAGGATTAAAAACTCAGACAATTATTAGCACTCTGTTTTTAGTATGTAAGAATTTCTTTTTCAACATGGTTTTATAATGAGTGTCAGCTTGGAACTACTCACTCAGATCCTTGCAGAAGTCGGAATCTCCTCTTCCTTGGAAGAAGAGATCTTGACAAGAATTGAAAGTTCAACTACTCCCCAAGAAATAAACGAAGATTCAACAGAATCCTCCATATCTGATGGCAAACAATCATTCGAACAGGAGATCAAGGAAGAAGAACAACAGATCGAAGAAGAACAGGAGTTACACCATGATCTGAGTGAGAGAAACTGTGCCTATCAAAGCTTTATCGAATAGTGGTTCTAGGTAAGTACTAGATTAGATTCATCTTTTTATTTTTTAGTTGATTTGCAGTTTCACCAACAAGACTCATTCACTCTCGAATATTTTCATTTTTCATTTGAACAATTTCTACTGGATATATTGTTGTTACTGCTACGTGAATGGCTCCATTGGAAGTTTAATTACACGTAACTAATTTTTTTTCTAATTAGTATATAGTAGGTAGGCTTTCATTTTTAGTTTTTGCTTTCATTTTCAGTTTTTCTTTTACCTAGAATAAGTATGCTCTCCTCCGCGCTTAGTGCGATCGCGAGGATCAGAAAAATAGGGATGATTTAGACTAATTTCAAGAATAAATAAATGTTTTGCAATATGCTTCATTAAAAATATCTTTCAATATGCAAATCATTGTGTCCATTTGTTTAAAAAAAAAAAAAATCAAGTCTAGAGAAATTTTAGTTTCTTTCTAAATTTTAAATTTTAGTTTTTCATTGAAAAAAAAAAAAAAAAAAGCTAACCATTTTTGTTTTTTTAAAAGATAGGGTTAATTTCATTTTTTTAGACTTTTAATAATAAAAAATAATAAAATTTTTTATTTTGAAAACTAACAATTTTTCTAAACATAGAATACAAAATTTTTTTTATTTTTTATTTTTATTTTTTTTATTTTTTTTATTTTTTATTTTTTAAATTAAAAAAAAAAAACAAAAACATTCAAATAAAACAACACACCACAATTTTAATAAAAAAATTAAAACAACAAAAACAAATCATAAAAAAAATAAAAAAATAAAAAATAAAAATAAAAAATTCTTTCATTACATGACAGGCGTAATGTCTGATATCTTGTCCTGGAGCTCATCTCCTGGTCGACTTGACGCGGCACTAGACATGGGATGCTTGAAGCAATTTCAAGAAGCGCATGCACTGCTTACAAATTTAGAATACACGAACGAATTCACAGTTGGGGATTCTTTTGACATAGCCAGAAATGAATGCAACAATTCTCTAAACTGGCTGGCAGTTGATTCCACTGATTCGACATTGCTAGGCGCTAATCTCGAATACGATACACATGCTCCCTGTGAAGCTAGCATGTTCTATCTTGACAAACCCCAACACAACTTCAACGGTTGGACTGAGCTTGGATATTCGTCCTCGTGTTCATCTGATAATGATTCTCCGAATTATGAAGTAGACTTCGATGTGTGCATCCAAACTGCAGCTAAATTGCTCGATCAACTCCATGCTTGAATTGCTGGATAACATTGACGCACTTTCTGTCATCAATAACTACAAATTTCCCATGCCATGAAGTGAGGAGGAGATAACAATTTGATCCAAGAATGGAGGCGGCAGTTTAGCCAGATTTCAGCAACTAACTCCCGATTTCTCTACATGCACAGATTTGATACATAATTTTGCGTCCAGATTCTCTTCAACATTAACACAGATGATGCATCACCATTTTAGTTGCCGCCGTAGCCAGCGCTGCATGGAAGGATTCCGCTGATCTGATCGATCTCTGCTGGGGTTTAAGCCCTTTTCTCCGATCTGGTTACTGCAGATCCGCAGTGTTGGTGATTGGGCTCGAAGTTTTATGTGGCGTTGAGATATCGGTGTTTTGTTGATACCCATTTCGGGTTTTTGCTGCATTAGTGAAAAGCATTTGTGGATCATATTTTCGGCGCTTCTGTGAATGACAATATCCTAAAAAAGGTCGTGCTGAGCTACACCTATGTGAGCATCAGAATCTTCCTGAGCTTCAGTGTGATCGTGTTCAACAAGTACATCGATGGAGTAGCTGGCAAAATTGGCGAGTTGAGCAAAAGATTGAAAAATAATGCCATCCCCCAGGCTAAACAATTCGATGGACTTGCCTGGTGGTCGATTGCTGGAGAATTATCAAAAGAAATCGTATTTAAAACAGTCCCAGGTGGATTTAATTAATTGATTTTCATTTTAATTTCTTCCTCCTCTTCATTTCACTGATTTTGTTCAGCTTGATGAATGTATGTCGTATAGGAGCTAAGTGTATGTGGAAATCTGTGCGCAAAAGTCAAAATAGCGGCTGCTCCTTTGACGAACTAAAATATATAAAGGAAAGGATTTGCAGTCTTGCAAGCGAAAATTCAAGCTTGAAAGAGATGGCATTCTGTTCTTTCCTCACCATAGTGTTGGTGAGAGTCCTGAAACTTGTTGAGCCAATTGGAATGTCAAGGGAGGTCTGGTGTTTGTTACTATAATCATTCAAAATTACAGGCTATGAAACTGAAGGAGGCGCAAAAGGAAAGTGCCTAAGCAGATGAAGAGGCGGTTTATTTAATGGAGGCATAAGATTTGATCTCCCTTTCGAACCCTGTGAAGATGATTAGCGAGTGTTGTTAGGCTATAATCTTGGACATTATTTTTCGAGATCTCGAAATTTGGATGGGTAAAATGTGTACAATAGATTTAAAATAGCGAGCATTCGAGCGTTCTTAAAGTTTTTGTTTAGAAGTGATAGGTAATGGATAAATGTAAAACCCTGTAGCCATTAAAGGTTTGTTAGGGTTTGATATGGCGTTGCCTTTGCGGGTGCGCTTGCAGGCGGGCCATCTTATTAATAAAACGATTTCATTTTAATTTTGTTAAAAAAATAAATAAATAATAAAATTGTTTTGATTTATTTGTTGGTTTAAAAAAAAATAAATTTTTTTTGCCCTCATTCATTTACATAACAATTCATAAAAACCAACTACTCGTTCCCCAACAAATACAAAAGCCTTTTCAAATGTTTTGAATCAATTTTCCTGCAAACCAGTAAAAACATTTTGAAAAAGTATTGCACAATCAATTATTACATTGCAAGAGGACATGCAATATCTCTAGTTGGGGGGAAATAAAAGTATGTTGGATTTTATCATTTATTTTACAGTGAATTTATGGGAAAAAGTTAGGATGCATATACTAACAAGTGAAATGAGATTGGTGTTATGTGTAGGTCAACGAGAAGCTTATGCAGAAAGCTCAACATTACGATGCGACACCCTTTTCATCCACAATTAGAGTAATTTCGAAAAATAATTAAAAAATGGACATTTCATAAATTCTTGAAAATAAGCTAATTTGTTTTTGAGTCACTTCATACAGGAATGATCGATGGGGATCGCACACAAAGGTGACAATTTTATGCAAGAATGGTGCTAATTTTTTCAGAGTTGAAGACAATGCAAAAGTGATTTTTCGAAATCACAGTGAAACATGCATCATTGGACGCTTGAAGGAACTAATTATTCACAACACATATCATGACATTTTCCACTACACAAAAACCCTTTTGCATCATGACATGATGACTCAAATTTTTCCTTCCAAGCGCCTAAATCATTCCTATGTTGAAGCCCATCTTCCATTACCTTATCTTTCACGATTTCATGCATGCCTATTTTTATGAATCGCATACATTCCTTTATCCTTTTCAGTTTATTTTTGCCTTTTAGTTTGCCTTCTGAATAAAACTCATTCCCTTTCCATGATTACATTGGCTTGTTTTCCTAGCCATGCTGATCCACACTGCTTGCCCGTGAGTTCTTTCCATTTATAGTCCTACCAAATCTCTTTGTACAAACTCATGTTGATTGATGTGGGATTCCTTAAGGCCCACCTTTCAACAAGTCTTGCCCCATCGACATCAGCACCTTATCTGGGAAATAGACTAGAGTTCCTTTTGAGTACCTTGAGACTTGCATGCCTCAATGGAAAGTTCTCTCGCTGACAATCATGGGAATACATCAATGTCCCTTGATTGTCAGATCTTGCAAATGGCTTGACGTCAACCCTTTTATTTGCATTTCGCAAGATGTACTCGGGTACCTTGGCACTCATTGAAATCAATGGTGATTTTGCCTCGCATTGGTTAACGGCATGCATCAATGGCCGGTAATCCAATGATTTCTTCTCATGCTCAACACCGACACATTCTTTCGCATGATTAGACTTGTACCAAGAAGTTTTGTAGCGGGTGAAGACTATACACTTTTTCGCAACTCCCTCAGCAGTTACCGCAACATGAATTCTGATCGACGACAGTACCACAGTTCCACTTTCAGAGTTTATCTTTTCCATGATTCAGCATCAGCAGTTCAGATTCCTTCATTTCCTAGGATACAATTACAACAACATCAGTCACATTTTACTGATCTAGCAGCAACAGCAGCAGCTACATTCCTATTGCATAGTTCATCATTCTTGGGTAAGTAGAGGTATGTTGTTTTCTAATCTTTAATCATGCAATTCCTTATATGCTAACTTGAATATTTTGGAAAATTCCCCCACCATGCTACATTTCCTTTCATGAGCCATGACAAGTTGCATGACGACATGCAACTAATTCAGTTGGGGAGGGGGAACTATATTCACTACATATTCACTACCATGATTCCATTTCTTCACCACTATCACTCCATTTTTTTTCTCATTTACCATTCACCAATATTTATTTTCCAACGATACTTTGTTGCACTTTTCTTCATACGCATTAAAATACATATTGTCATGCTTCATTAATATTACAAAAGGGCTTTCTTATGCACATTATGATTTCCAGTGAGTGTTTACATTACTATTGCAGCAAGAGAACAAAAAACGAAATGAATGTTTTTAACACAAGAACCAACATTCTTTGTATTCATGAGAACCAACCAAAAGAAAATAGAACAGAAAACGAAATGAATGTTGTTAACACAAGAACCAACATTCTTTGTATTCATGGTTGTCACACAAGAACCAACCATAAGAAAATGTAAGTTGTTACTCATGTTTTTCACATATCCTGGAAACATTCATTATTAAAAGACATCATCATGTAAAGCCAAAGTTCAAGATGCCAAATGTTCTTAAAGAGACCCATGCATGGTTGCATGAGGACATGCAACAAGTTCAGTTGGGGAGGATGTTGGGACTCAAAAATGTCATATTTTCATCCACCTTTTCCTTCACTATTCCTTGCATTTCATCATTCCATTAACCTTTTATCATATCATTTTCATAAATACATTTGGGTTTCACCTTCTTATTTTCCATTTTATTCATTTTTGTATTATAAGTGAATTTATGATTAAATATTAGAAAATATACATATTTTTATATATATATCTCAAGAATATGTGAGCTTTGTAATGTGTAGGAAATATGTGAAGGATTAATTCCAAGATACGTCTCAAATATCTCCTCCACCATATTAAGGAGATAATTATTCAAGCCTATTCCTAAGGAGAAGATCATGGGGGATTTGGTTGGCATATCTTATCCAAGATATGTGAGAGATGTGTGGAGGATTCAAAGGGATAATATCTTGTAATAATGGGAAATTAGTTGAGAGTGCTTGAGAGAATATTGGATATGTAATTATGAGATGGTTATCTTCCTCATGTATATAAGAGAGTGCTCTCTCTTCATTTTAGGAATGGAAAAGTTGATTAGTTGATAGTTTTGAGAATGGAGAGATAGAGTTTTTGAGTTTGGAGAGATAGTCTTGTAATTAGGAGAAGGGGATTCTTAGTTTTGAATTCATATTCTTTTATTGTTACGCTTTTATGATTTGTAATTTGATTCTTGTAATATAATTTGAGATAGCTTTATTGTTGTGAGCTCACATATGTTGTTTGTCATTCAATTCTTCACATGTTGTATTGCTTTTCCTTTATGCAATTTCCTGCTTTCCTAGTTAGTGTTTCAATGCCTTCCTAGATTAATTTGATTTCAGTAATTTAGATTAAATTAGTTCCACTTCAGTCCTGCATATATAGTGCATGTGTCTCGTAAGCCCACGAACCTCGGATTGACAAATTAAATAGTTGGGTAAGTACTACAACAGAATTAAATGAACATATTTACACCCAAACACTCTCCACATCTCAATCGGCCATAGCCCCTTTTAGGTGGGTTTGGGATTCCAGCCACTATGTCCCATTGATGTAGCCATGCCATTTGTGGCTACTCAGGCCGATTCGGCTCTTGTCCAGTCGAAAGTCGACAAAGTAAATAAATTCATCGAGCGCATTCAAAACATCCGCCAATAGGCTCATGACATATTTCAAAGAGCTAATGCTAAGTACAAGAAACGCCATAATCAACATCGAGTGCCACACAACTTCCATGTTGGCGACAAAGTGTGGCTACATTTGCAGAAGGAGCACCTCACTAGACCCCACCGCAAGCTTCCCCCTCTCCGATACAGGCCGTACACCATCACCAAGGTTGTATGGAACAATTCCTTTGAGCTCAGTATTCCACCATTCCTTGGTCTGCACTCAGTATTCAATGTGGACCGCCTTCGTCCTTACTTCCCACCTCTACTGGACACCTTTGACATTGCAGAACAACTCACACCAACAGAGTTAAACCCAGACTGCATGGAATAGGCCACCACAGATTGTATCATGGACATGCAAATCAAGAACACTCACCAACGAGAAGATCCAAGCTGTGTCGGGTTGTCGAATGGGCCATTTCTGCTGAAAGTGGTTCACCAGACCAAGTTCAATGAAGGTTTATCATCTCATGGAGGAAATTAATGTAATGGGGACCATTGCTTCCTAAGGGGGGAGGAATGATCCAGGTGGATATTGGTGGTCACCCACCTATTCCACTTGGGGCCCCACCATTGTCTCTTTCAGTTTTTCAGTTTCGGCACAACTTACTATTTTTAGTAGTTTTTCGGGTCCTAAACTTCCGGAGCCGTTTTGAGGCCCTAAATGACATTTTTTTGGAAAACCAATGTTGCTCACTCAAAATTTGTAGTCCTCGGATAGATATTTCTAATGAGACATGGTTCGCGTCAAACAAAGATCGTATGCAAAAGTTACGTCCCTAGGAAGTTGAAACACCAATTTACCCAAACGGGGCCCATAGTTTTGGCTCTTCATCTCCTAGGGTTAGGGTTTTGGATGTTTAGGGTTTTCCATTGTTTCAAAATAATAAATAGGCCCTCGAGGCTCATTGTAATTCAGTTCATAGGCTTGTAGCCACCACATCTCTTCTTAGAGATAGCTACCAGCGCCCTAGCTAGTTTATTTCCATTTTGTCTGTAATCAAATTTCAGTTCTTTGATATTAATGAAATGAAGTGGTTTTTCCACTGAATCTTTGTATTTATGGTTAAATTTTTTATTCTGTTGCGTTCCTGCATAAATTTGGATCATTGGCCGAAGTATTTTAAAAAGTTCAGTCGAAATAATATTTCGACCGAACTATTAGTTCGGTCGAACACTTGTTTCCAGTTTTCCCATCTCCGGCCAAAAATATGTTTTCCCACATTGTCAATACTTCATCAAAATTAACGGCACGAACAGTTCGGCCGAATGATTTTTAACAGTTCGACCGAACTGTGGCGAAAATGAAATTTTCTGAACGCGTTTCTCACGAAAGTGTAACCCACCTTCATATTTTTACCCACCAAGGAAAATGTTAGATGAAGAGTGGGTGATATTGGATCAGGAAAAAAATAGCACAATACGGTTGTGTATCTCATATTAGGTATTTTTGAGTGTATCTAGGGAAGCTACGACGAAGGATTTGTGGGACAAGTTAGGGACTTTGTACCATTCTAAGTCTTTGGTGAACAATTATTCCAGCGGAAAAAGTTATATAACATGAGGATGAAGGATGGAGACTCGATGATAAAGAATTTGAACACCTTTAATACTATGGTAAGCTAGTTTTTATCTGTTGATATTAAAATTTTAGATGAAGATAATTGCATCAATTTGCTGTGTTCTCTACCAGATTTGTGGGATAGTATGGTTGTTGCAATAGGTAGCAATACAACTAACTATAAGTTTAATAAAATTGTCTCATTCTTGTTGTCGGAGGAGATGAGACAGAAAAATATGGAGGGCCAGAAGGGATATGCCTTGTCTATACGAGGATGGTCCCAAAAAAAAAAAAAAGTCCTTGAGTGGGAGATCTAAATCTAGAGGGAGATAAAAATATATAGGAAAACATGTAAAGGTGTGTTGGAAATGTGGAAAGGAAGGGAACTTCAGAAAGCACTGTAGATATAAAGCTCTTGAGAAAGGAAAGGGATATGATAATGCTCCTTCTGTAGAGGCGAAACCCACCTCAGATGAAGGTGGGGATGTAAACTTGGCTTCTTCTTCAAGTACACATGTAGATCATGAGGCATGGTTGATTGATTCAGGTGCATCCTTTCACTTCACTACCCATAGGGAGTGGTTCTGTGGGTATGAGAAATATGATGGTGGTGATTTCTTCCTAGGGGATGAAAAAAAGGCCAGAATTGTTGTACGTGGAAAATTCAATTTGAAAATGCAAGGTGGAAGGATTATAACACTTCTTGGTGTTTTTTCATATTCCTGCATTGGCCAAAAATCTGATGGATGATGCAGGTGTAAAAACAATGTTCGAGAAGGATACGTGCAAGATGGTTTGGGGAGAACTGGTATTGATGTGGGGGGTTCGGACTGGAATTCTGTACAAGCTTCTGGGTAGCACTTTTATTGATGGGTGCAATAATTCCGTGGTTCTTGAAAGTGGAGCAGAAAATCTAGTGGTCTTTGGAGAAAACACCATGCTATGGCATCAAAGGCTTGGACATATTGGAGAGAAGGGCCTTCGAATACTTCATGGTAATGGTATGGTATAAGGTATGCCTAATTTATCTTTGGATTTTTATTTTTTATGAACATTGTGTATATGGGAAACATAATCGGGTGAGTTTCCCTTCTAGTGCTCAGAGGGCGAAACAAATATTATAGCTTGTGCAAAGTGATGTGTTTGGACATGTGTCGGTTCCATCACTGGGTAAGTCTGTGTACTATGCATTATTTATAAATGACTTCTCAAGGAATATATAGATATATTTCCTTAGGAATAAATATGAAGCATTTGACAATATTAAATAATTTAAGGCTCTGGTGGGAAACCAAACAAAGGAAAAGATAAAGGTGTTGAGGACAGATAATGGTGGAGAGTTCTGCATGAAGGAATTTGAAGAGTTTTGTAAGAAGTGTTGTATAGCACGACAAAAGAATATTCCATACACACACCAACAAAAAGGAGTTGCAGAATGAATGAACATGACGTTGATGGAAAAGGAAAGAAGCATTTTCGGTGGTGTCGAGTTAGGAAAAGAATTTTGGGAAGAGGTGGTGGAGGCTACATGTTACCTCGTTAATAGATGTCCTTCATGAGTGTTGGAGGAGAATACTCCACATATGGTATGGAATGGTAAAAAATCCTCTCTTTCACATTTGAGGGTATTTGGATGTGATGCATATGTACATGTTCCAAAGGAGAAAATAACCAAGTTGGATATTAAATATGAAAGGTGCATCTTTATTGGGTATAAGGATGGTTTAAAAGGTTATAAGCTTTGGAACCCAAAAACAAGGAAGGTTGTGTACAACCGATGTGTGGATTTAGAGAGGTGAAAGATGTTATTAAACATGAAGTCCTACCAAAGGAACCTGAGAAGATATAGTTTGAGCTAAAATAGGAAGAATCAAACTTGAATGATGTGAGTAACACCATTTTTCATTATTGAATGATGTGAATAACTCATCAGTATGAAAGAAATTTAAACCTAAATTAAAAATTCTTTGGTATCCTTTGATATATCCAACAAATTCTTCATCAACATCAACATCCACAAGCCTATACAACCCATTCTGTTTTAGCACCGATGCAATCACCTAACCATTGGTCCATTACCTTTATCTTTCACAAAACGATTTTCAACACTAAATGAGGCCTCCAAATATGGACTCTATATTTTTATCTCACTAATTGAGAGAATATTTTTATCCATATTTGATCAATGGTATTTAATGCACATTCTCAAAAGTACACTTCTTAACATCTAACAATTTCATTTGAACATCCCCACAATTTTCCACAAAATGCACCCAACCAAAACCAAAGACTATAGTTTCTATTTTGGATTTGGCTTCAACGAAGGTAATAAACCAATCCTTCTTGATGGTCATGTGATTTAAAGCACCAAAATAAAGGAACCAATTATGTAAAGGCCTACCTCCCACCTAAGAGTAAATTTAAATATATGTGTGTGTGTGTGTGTGTGTGTGTGTGTGTGTGTGTGTGTGTGTGTGTGTGTGTTCTAGGGATCTTGCTGTCGGGCTGTCATAGGTTTCCTAGCTGTGCAAGTGTTTATTACTATTGTGAATTGTGTGTGGCACTGAACTGGGATTGAGTTTAATACACAGTTCAATGCTTAGATTTTTTTATAATCCAGAGCCAATTCGTCCCTTTGTCTTGTCCATTCTCGCCGCATTTCATGATTGAAAGTAAGATTAGGTCAAGGTTCATCAAGGGTGAAAATTGTTTCAGTCATAATTGACTTCATCACATCCACGGACAAGTTGCCAGTAATTGATATCTGGCCAGATTTGTCATGCCTATAGAACAATATGGTTCTTTGGGTTATATTTTATTTGGACTTATAAGTTATAACTACCAGATTTGAAAAGATGCATATACTGAAAACGTATCTCTCCTTGTACAAATTTAAAACAAGACAACATTTGTACAACAATACTAGGAGAGCATTGGCAAGTTCTAGAGTGAGCCTCCTCTCCAATCAATGGAGCTATCAGGTAAATACAGGGTGCCACTACTACTACTTGTGGGATTCTGCTACAAACAGATTCATGGCATGGCATGGGAATGACGTGGGGAATGGAGTTTTTCTAATGGTTCTCTTCATGTTGATGGTTATAATTTTAACAGATTCAGCAGGGTGGCTACAACTGGCACATATTCCTTTCAATATCCAGATTTTGAAGGCATGAGAAGAAATAATATTTTGAAGAAGTGAAAAGCAGTTCACCTTATTATAGTTACCATGCTAGGTCTTCCTTTAAGAGCTTCACAGCATCAAATAACTTCCATAAATATGGTTGTGTAAGAGTCGTGATGGTGTTGTAATGTAAATTATGTTTCCATAGTTGAACATCTGAAGTATTTTGCAATATTGTTTTTGTACCATGGCACCTGGATCGGATCCAATGTTTATCAACACTTTTTTAATATCATGTTTTCTTTTCTTCCTATTGCTATTCATTTCTCCTCAAACTCCTCTCCAACCTCAATATCAGTGCTATTAGTAGCATGAGCAACAACACTACGCTTAGCAGAACTAGAAGAACGCGTTTTCTAAACTGCATGAGAACTACTTCCCTCACGAGTCACCATGTACCATCCTTGGTCTCGGTGGTTCTCTTCCTTCTACTCCTGGTTCAACTACCATATGTTCATTGGAACCAACACCCCAAATTCCACTAGACAATGATTCACCATTTTGTAGTAGTGATTCGCCATTTGTATTGGTGATTCGCCATGATTTTACAAGATAATATAATCTCGTGAGAGATTCGCCAAAAAAATATATATACATATTAAATTATTAATACAATCGCCTTCCATTTTTCCTATGTATCATGGGGATTCGCCCATTTATTATATATATAAATTTAGGGGCGTTCTTAAAATTTTCCCTGCAGACCACCAGCCCCTGCAGTTCATACAAACACAAGGGAAGTTGCAGAATGATTGCCATCAGAAGTGGTCCACATATTTGCAACAGTTTCATTTGAACATCAAGTACAAGAAGGGTAGCACCAATAATGTTGTAGACTGTCTCAGCCAACCACCAATCGTGGCACTCACCACCATTCTCAACTCTTATGGGCCTGAGACTTCTGATTGGCCGCTTCTCTACAAGAGCGACCCAGAATTCGGCCACACATACAAGGCACTCTTGGGGGGTTCACAAGTTCCAAAATTTCACCTCCAAGATGCACTTTTATGTCACCTGGGACACCTTTGTGTTCCTTCAAGCGAGCACACCAAAATGATATGGGGATCACACTACAGTCGAGTCGTTGGAAATTTCGGGGTCGAGAAAATAGTAGCAGTACTACATAAGTATTTCTATTGGCTGAACCTTCGAAGGATGTCGGGAAGCACATCAGATCCTGCACTGCTTGTGCCATTTCCAAATTGACCATCAAGAAGCAAGGCCTATGTACTCTGCTACCTACCCCTAGTTGACCTTGGGAATCCATCTCCATGGATTACATGTCGGCCCTGCCTTCTACTAAGCATGGAAATGACTGTGTTTTCGTGGTTGTCGATAGATTCTCGAAGATGGCCATTATGGTGGCCTGCAAGAAGAATATCACAGCAGAAGCCATTGCTAAACTCTTCTTTGAATGAATGTGGGTGCACTTAGGAATCCCAAAGTCTATCATATTAGATCGGGATAGCAGGTTCCTCAGCACATTTTGGTCCAACCTCTGGTCAATGTTGGACACCAAGCTCACCAAGTCCATAGCTTTCCATCCCCAAATAGATGGTCAGACAGAGGTCTTCAACAGAATGATTGTACACATTCTACGCATGTACAATTCCAAGCATCCAAGCACATGGGACGAGAGCCTTCCCTATGTACAACACAGTTATAATTGGGCTCTCCACATCTCAATTGGCCACAGCCCCTTTTAGGTGGGCTTGGGATTCTAGCCACTATTTCCCATTGATGTAGCCATGCCATTTGCGGCTACTCAGGCCGATTCGGCTCTTGTCCAGTCGAAAGTCGACAAAGTAAATAAATTCATCGAGCGCATTCAACACATCCGCCAATAGGCTCATGACATATTGGACAGAGCTAATGCTAAGTACAAGAAATGCCATAATCAACATCGAGTGTCACACAACTTCCATGTTGGCGACAAAGTGTGGCTACATTTGCAGAAGGAGCACCTCACTATACCCCACCGCAAGCTTCCCCCTCTCCGATACAGGCCGTACACCATCACCAAGGTTGTATGGAACAATTCCTTCGAGCTCAGTATTCCACCATTCCTTGGTCTGCACTCAGTATTCAATGTGGACCGCCTTCGTCCTTACTTCCCACCTCTACTGGACACCTCTGACATTGCATAACAACTCACACCAACAGAGTTAAACCCAGACTGCATGGAATACGCCACCATAGATTGTATCATGGACATGCAAATCAATAACACTCGCCAACAGAAGATCCAACTGTATTGGGTTGTCAAAGATGGCTGACTCCTGCACCAAGGAAAGTGGTTCACCAGGGACCAAGTTCAATAGAAGTTTCCTCATCTCATGGAGGAACTTAATGCAATGGGGACCATTGCTTCCTAAGGGGGGAGGAATGATCCAGGTGGATATTGGTGGTCACCCACCTATTCCACTTGGGGCCCCACCATTGTCTCTTTCAGTTTTTCAGTTTCGGCACAACTTACTATTTTTAGTAGTTTTCCGGGTCCTAAACTTCCGGAGCCGTTTTGAGGCCCTAAATGACATTTTTTGGGAAAACCAATGTTGCTCACTCAAAATTGTTAGTCCTCAGATAGATCTTTCTAACGAGACATGGTTCGCGTCAAACGAAGATCGTATGCCAAAGTTACGTCCCCAGGAGGTTGAAACACCAATATGTTGAGACAATATTGCAGAGGTTTAATATGCAGGATAGTAAACCGGTGAAGGTTACTATTCCTATAGGTGTAAATTTATCTGCTGAACATTGTCCCAAGACACAAGAAGAGGAAGAGGACATGTCCTGTGTTTCATATGCAAGTGCAGTGGCTAGCCTGATGTATGCAATGGTATGTACTAGACCATACATTGAACATGCTGTGGGAATATTGAGCATGTTTAAGTCAAAACCATGGAAGGAGCATTGGGAAATGGTGGAGCAGGTTTTCAGATATTTGTGTGGCACTAATGATTATGGTCCGTGCTACTAAGGAAGACCAGGATTGGACAGAGTTTTGGAAATCTGTGGCTTTGTTGATGCAGACTAGGCTAGAGATCTAGATCAAAGACGATCTACAAGTGGGTATGTGTTTAACCTATTTGGGGTAGAATTCAGTTGGATGAGAAAAATATAGTCTGTAGTGGCTATTTCAACTACAAAGGCTGAATACATGGAAGCCACTCATGCAAGCAAGGAAAAAATTTGGTTGTAGAGATTGTGTTAAAGTGTGGGGTTGGTAAAACAAGCTATAAGGATAGACTGTGACAACTAAAGCGAGAGTTTATTTACAAAGAACCCTGCCTATCATTCAAATACAAAGCACATTGATGTTCAATATCACTTTGTCAGGGATATGGTTGAGGACAAAAAGGTGTTGCTGGTAAAGGTGGACACTTTCAAGAATGTCGCAGATGCATTGACAAAGTCTATGAGCACTGATAAGTTTTGTTGGTGTAGAGAATCAATAGACATTGTAGGGATAGAATAATAACTAAGCTCTCCTGTGACTGCTTGTGTGGAAAATAATATAAGTGGGAGAATGTTGGGTGTGTGCTATATTATTTCCACGAATAGTCACACGCACCGGGGGGTCACAAGGTGGGTGATAACCCCCCATTTTTGTTGTGCTGGACGCAACAAGGGGGTCACAGGGGGGCAACGGTCTGTGAAATTTCTTGGACCCCATTTTAGGTGGACGGACCTACCTATGGTTTTATGCATGGGTTTTTCACATGGTTTTGGGCATGATGGTTTTCTGTCCATGGTATTTTGTAGATCCGGTCAAGGGAACTACGATTATGCTCTAATCCAACGTTAATGGATTGGGGTTTATGAATGCTTCAACATGTATATATATATATATTGTAACATTGAAAGGAATATAATGAAAAATCAATCTGGTAGTCCTAGTTTTGGGGTCCAAGGGAAAATATGTGTGTTTATTTGTTTTATGTTTTATGCTATCACCATTGTTTATTTTCTGTTTTAAAGAATTCATTTGTAGGTAATTTTTGTACAGGGTTAAAACCTACAATGCAAATGAGACTCCTAGGAGCATGGCAAGATTCAAGTATGGATTTGGCAGCCCTGAAATTCAATGCTATAGGGAGGCGATCTAGAGGAAGGCTTTCTTATAAATGGTATTGTATGTTCATTTGGTTACACACTTTGCTACTGTTGAACGCTTACATAAGTGATCAGAGGAGGTCATTATCTCGTCAATCATGAAGGATATAGAACCTCATTTTTATAAGGGAGATAGTGAGTGATCAGACATAGGAAGATGAGCAAGACAAATGCAATAGGTTATTAGTGAGGCTACTAGAATTGGTCGAAGGATTGTTGTGTTTCCTTGAGTTGAAGAATCCAATGAAGGATTAAGAGCAACGAACATTTCAATTACTTATAAATACTGAATTCAAATTTCTATAGTGGAAGCTTGAGCAGTTTCAGGCTAACATCAGGAAGGACCTGGTCGGCCTAAACATCAGGGTGGAAACTATGGAGGAAAGATTTAGTGATAGTTCCCATGTAACTATGGAGGAAATAGTCAGTGGTGATGCCATGTTCAACGCTGAAGAGGAATGGACTAACAATGAACCTAGAAAGAAAAATTCCAAGTGTGGCAGTGATGCAGGAACAACATGAACGACGAGATATATATGGCGCATCATGTGGCATGGGGAGATGGGTGAATATGAATAATTTTTGAATATGTTGATTTTTTTTTTTTTTTTTTTTTTTTTTAATGTTATATAATTTTATATTGTTATTAGGAGTATAATGTCGTTACTATAGCCGACATCTATTCATAATAGTAGGCAAATGTTTCCATAATTGTAGGTTTTCAATTTTATGGATCTATGATAGTAATGTTTTACTGGAGCATGAAGACAATTATAAGGGACCTGAACGATACTCTAATATTTTGATATAATATAAATTCTAATCATTCTTTTGAAAATAAAATTCTAAACTAATAGTGGTCAACAAGTAAATCTATTGCTAAAGTCCTGCCCTGGCAGGCACTAATAAGACTCCATCATTATAATCTTATAAGTGTAACAACCTTGTCAAAGAGCGTGAGCTTGACATCTTGGACTTTATTATTTACATAACATTTTATGACATACTTTCCAAGTGATTTACACGTAAAAAAAAAAACTTATATTTTGTATAATTAAAAACAAATATTTAATTATTTATTAATGAAATTTATATAATAATAATTTTAATAACACTTCAAAAAAATATTAAAGTAATTAATTAAATTAAATTATAATATATAATTAATTATAAAAATTTAAATAATATTTATAACATCAAACCAATTTTTTTATGAGATAATCATAATTAACTTACATAAAAAAATATATTTAATAAAATCACATATATATTATGTATTTATTTATGAAGGAAAATATTTTTTAATTTGTAAGAACTATTTTCATATGTCATTATCTCGTATCAAATGTTTTTTTAAGCCTTCATGGGAATATCTGAATTCAATGTTTCAAAATCTCAATTAATCCTGTGTTGGATTCATTCACCTTTTCTTACTTACACTTTGTGATCCAAATCAAGCATGCCTTCATTTATGTGTTGGTCACATGGTATTATATATATATATAAGAATTTTTGAATTATTTCCATAAGTATAAAAAATGATTACATCAAGTAGAAAAAGTTTTTTATAATACAAAAAATAACCCTTGGAGACAAAAGCTTCATCTAGGTGTACCAATAACCCATCAGAACATACAAGTCTAATTAAATCATGGATATGATCGATAAAATTTTCAAAAGATGTATATTATTTTTCTGGAACCAAAAATATAGGAATTGAATACTAAGCTACCTGTGGGAACTTCCATCACCACCAGAATTTGACATCTGCTTCCATCAGAAAGGAAGAGAGTGCCAAAAACGAGACTGCCACTTCAATCCTAGATGATGACAAGAGATTTGGGTGAGGAATTCCCTTGAGGAGAAGAAGAAAAATGAGGAGATGTAGTGAGTGATAGAGCATTGATGACAACATGAGTTTTGTTGAGCTCCTTCGACTCAGTATTGGATTCAGAAACCACAAATTTCTCAACCCTTTCCAATTGAGATACAATATCATCAAAACTATAACGAAGGTATTGAAGAATCTGCTTGATGTCTTCCTGCCCTGAAAACAATTTATAGTTGTCTACTTGCTTATCTTTGAGTACGATTCATAGTAGAGTTTCCATATGCTAATGCACTGTGAGAGAAAGGAGGAAATAGAGCATGTGCTTCCTAAATTTCCTTAGGTCCAGTATCCACTTTGGTGAGACACTTCCCACTTCTGAATTTGAGAAATATGCCTGATCACAAAACTCCTTTGATTCAAGAATGATAATTTCCTTTCTAACCTAAAGATGGATCAAATCAAAGTAATTAGTCACATACTCCAAACCAAACAACTGACGTCGGTGGAAAGAAAAACCTCTCACACCACCTATGTGACTCAGTAGTCTCTGCCAAGGAGCCATAAATACTAGTGGAAACAAGTGTGACTAACAACAGAAATGGAATCTAAACCTTTGCAAATAAAAAGGATAGTAGACCAAGAAAAATGAAGGATTTTATCACACTTGAAGGCTGTGACGACAAGGTTTGTACAGTAATAAACGTCTCGTTAAACTATCTAGACCAACCCAACTCTTGTTAATCAAATTCGTGGTGATGGAGATTGATAACAGAGGAGTATAATTATAGAAATCCATCCAAATGAAAAATGGTACCAAAATGTGAGAATGAGGAGGCTTGCAAAGAGTGAACAATAAGGGATGTTTCCCAAATATCAAAACTTCATCAATCCATGTTAATTTTTTCAACTATAGTCAAATTCCACATTGGACAAATCATATGGTTAAGATTATAATTTCAATATATTCCTCTTTTTGAGAGGACCAAAATCGACCTACAGATCACCCCAATTGGTTAAGAAAAAGTTAAGCTAAGAATTATTTTATTATTTTATGGGTCGACCTTAACACATGTGGATTCGGTCAAAGTCCCAAGCGGTCCCTAAAAAATTTATAAATAGAAGCAACCCAAAGATCATTTGCACACATTCTCTCATGATTTTTTCTTCATTCTCTTTTGGTATTGGTTCGTATTTTCTGTTTTGGCTCACACAAGTTCATTAGGAGAAGCTCGCACAAGGGTTTGGGATTGTAGATGAGAGGCTCGCATAGATCTGGGTCTTCTGGGTTTGAGATGCGGACACAATACTGAACTTTCCGGGCCAGAGTCGTGGGAATACCATGTTATGGTCGTGACTGAGCTAGTATAATTGTGGGAAAACCTTGTTCAGGGCGCAACTAGGGTTTCTGAGTCAGATCGGGCTAATCTGGACCTCAGTCGCGGGCACAAAGTTCTTAGGTCACGGTTAGGGCTGCTATAACTTCAAGCTCATAGTGTTAAGGCCACGAATAAGGAATTTTATGGGCAAAATTGATTTGGATCACAATTAGTTTCTTGCACAATGTCTTTATTCATCCATCGCCCAGTCATAGTCGCTTCAGAACAGTCATTGACAACATTCTGGTTTTATATATAGAACTTGGCAGTTGAGATCACTTAGTTTTGGTGATACATCAGATATGTCTTTTTGATGTTATAGATCTGAAGATAAGAAGATCTGATATACTTGTTTCCGCTGCATATATGTATTGGGCTCATTGTACTCTCTGCTAAAAACTTTTTATGATGATCTATTGAAGAAGAATATTTGAAAGGGTTCCCCCCATAGTGGAGTTTTTCCTTGGTCTTGGACCAATCTGTTGTATCTTATGGTTCTGCTATTTTCTTCTTTTTCACTGCATGCATTTTTCTATCTTCAATTATTTTTTATGGTTATTTACACTGCTAATATTTGGATGCAATGTTAATGAAAAGTAATTTGGGTTAAATTAATTGAGTCGGTATAGAAAAATATGAAAAATTAATATGGTATCAGAGCTAAGGCGAAGGAAAATCCCAAGAGAAGACACAAAATGATGCCCTCATTATCAGAAAGCATATCTACAAGCCAAGGTCAATATGTCTTCCTCTACCTTCAAGGAGCATGAGAAATTGTGTGATGCATCTAACTTTGCTGCATGGAAATTCAGATTGGAGATCATATTTGACAACAATGATGTTATGGAATAAATTCAAGGAAGGATTTCCGAGCCTCCTATTGTGGCCAGCAACAACCCCCCTTCTTATTTAGTATTATCACTACTACTAAATAAGTGGGGGCCCTTAGTCAAAAAATTTTAAAAATCGATTAGTGCTTGTATTTCCTTTTTTTCAATAAAAATTACTATCATAAACTTAGGAGAATACCCCTTGAAAAATATAAAAAGGCTTCAGTTTTATGATAAGGTAGGATAAAATCATTCCTTAAGAAATATTGCATCGCAAAAAAGGTAATGGAGACCTCCTTACAAGCGGAATTCTAAGATTGCGAGATCGCGATGCGAAACTATGCACTAAAAACATTCATTGCATCGCATGCCTCAAATATCACTTATGATGAAAAACCTCAAACCGCCAATATGCGATGGCACATATCGCAAATCGCATTTCACAGAAAACACATTAACAGATGATTTTCATATGCTACGCTCTAGCGATATTGCGATATTACGGTATTGCGATTTTGCGATTCCACGAGATTGCGATCTGCGATATTGCGAAGCAAATCGCAGATCGCCTTATTGCAAATCTTTAGGGCTCGTTGTACGAATTTTTTTTTTCCATAAACCGAGACCTGGTTATGCGCTTTAATCAATGAGTTAGTTGCCAATCATTAATGAAATATGGTTTTGTTCTGATCGAAGAGCCATTTCATGTAAGGTGGTATATTTTATATGTCTTCGACATTTAAAGCTTTCCCGTCACCTTTTTCTTATCATTATTCTCACCTCATTTGTAAACTACAGGAACGAAGAACAGAAAACTATACAAAGCAGTATTCAGGATATTATGGGAAAGAAAGGCAAAGCTCCGAGTTCTGAAGACAAAGAAATGACGCCCTTGTATACAGACACCGCCTGTAATAAAGATGCTGGTATTACTACTTGGGAAGGCATGTACAGTCTACTTGAGGAAGAGAATCCCAAAATGATGGAGGTTACAGCTATTGCAGGCTCACATGGGTCTTCTGAGGCATCTATTACAGAGCTAGCTTGCTCGTTCTTGCATCGGATAGCGGCGAGGCCAAAAATTCTTCCATACATGGACATGGTTAAATGGGTACTGGACAGCGCTGACATCACAAACAGACAATTTAAGACTTAGGGTCAAGAACTTACAGAATCATTATTTTCACGAAATTTAAGCTTTATATCCGCTAACAAAAATAACGCTAGAGGAAAAAAAGTAAAACTTGAATCCTAAAACCAGTAGTATTTGTCAGAAATATCTTCAAAGTGGTATGTATATATGCACAACAACTGCAGACAAGCTGGAGACAGAAGGCTCAAGAAAAGGCATAATCAATCAAAAGATTAACTAAGTTGAATTGGGATTCTTACTGGGTGTATTTGGTAAAACCACACAGCCAGTGCATGACTCTCAAATGTATCATCAATTCTGCCGAGAAGATGGCGCTAGCTCTTGTCGATTCCGTTTTCGCAGGACAGTTAAAGTCAGAAGTTGGTCGGACGACTCTTCTCAAACAAATGCTGAATGCTTGCGATTTCAAGGAACAAATACACAAATAGTTAGTTGTGAGTTTTAATTTTAGATTCAGTGTTAGTATTAATTTTGCTTTATTTTTGCCTGAAATGAGGACGGTCATTTAAACCATATCCTAAATTTTTGTAATAAATTATTTTTAGATTTAGTTAGTAGTATTTAAACCCTTCTCATGCATTTAGAGAAGGGTCCTGAAATTTGTCAAAAACTTGTCCTCAGAACATGCACTTTTGCACCCTCCGAGGAGGTTTTGATGAATGAATGGAACAAGATTTATTGATATTTGCATTTAATATCTACTACTGATGTTGCACTTTTGTACTCTTAGTGGATGTTGGATTAAGAAGAGATAAATCATTATTGCTTGAAGCTCATGAGTAGAACTAGTTATAAATGGTACTTTTATCTCTTAACTATTTATGCCTTTGTGTTAAAGTGATATTCATGTTCAGTTGTTTATATATTGATGCGTGAATGCTTGAGTTATCATTTGGCACTTCTATACGGTGATAGCTATTTATTTATGCTTAATATATGAGTAGCTTATTATGCGATATGTTTTTCACAACTGTTTCGTCTAACTTTTTATACGAAGTGGTTTATCTCCATTGAATTATTTTCTCATAACAGTTGAATGATCTTTATTACGAATTGTTATTTGAAATAATTTTAGATCGCATAACAGAAAGATTACATCCCGGGTTAGTGTAGAATTAGATATTTCTGTTTATTAGAATACAATTGCATGTTATTAGATTAGAGTTAGAATAAAAGAATTTCACTTAGGAACTTTTAGAAAGGAAATATCAATTCTCAACTCACACACACACATATTGGGAAACTGGTCCCATATCCCCAGTCGGAACCACTATACCAAACGAAAAAGGAGCTGCTAACCAAGGTCCGGACTGGGTGGGTATCCCCCTTGTTGTAGACCCGATTTTCGGGGCTTCAACACCTCCATAAAATTCCTCTGCTGCCGTCAAGAACAAATACACGAAAGGTGAGTCCAAAGAAAAGCAAATCACAACTAATGATTTACAACATGATTTACTTGCATATGTTGGGAATTTAAGAAAGTATAAAGAAATGAATGCTAAGATATCCAACATGTATGAAGTCAACAATATAAATAAGATCATCACCTTGAAAGATCAACTCAAGAAAGTGAATATGAACAAAGGTGAAACTGTTCATTCTTACATTATGAGGATCTCTTGTCTTAGAGATAAAATATAGAGGGTTGGAGAGAATGTGCCTGACAAAGAGTTGTTTGTCGTGACTCTTACAGGTCTCCCTTATGTTTGGGAAACATTCATTACTACAATAAAAAAAAAAAATTCTTCCATCATTTGATGAAATTGTTGGAAAGCTTACTTAGGTAGAATCAAGGATGAACCCAAGAGGGAGAATTCAGAAGCACGAAGTAAGAGAGCCTACTGCATATGTTGCTCATAACAGAAGGAAGAGATAAATATGAGGCCCTTCAAGAAGATCTCCTCCCAAAAGCTCAAAAGGAAGGAATGACAGGTCACTAACCCATATTGAATGCTACAACTACCACAAGAAAGGTCACTATGCTTGTGATTGTCCTGAGAAGAGAAAGTGGCCATGATACAAAACCAAAAGAAACAACAAAAATCAAAGAAAAAGAGACAATCAAAGGTACAACAGTGACAAAAAATATTAAAGGAGAAGAGATTATTCAAGAGACCATGAAAAAGAACATCATTCTCAAAATAAGTGAAGGGCTCCCATGTATGAAAGTAATGTTGTGAATAAATCTGAATATATCATTTCTGCACTTACTAGTTCTTCTCCAAGAGATTCATGGGATTGTTGGTTGGTTGAAAGTGGGGCCACTCATCACTTCTATGGTTACAAATAAGTCCTCTCTAATTTGGTAGAGAAGAAGAGTAATTTGAAAATAATTCTTGGAGATAACCCCACTCATCATGTAAATGGATTTGTATATGTTAAGTTTTAGTTGAACTATGAAGAATCATTATTGCTGCATGATGTTATGTATGTATCAGGTCTAATGAATAATTTGATTTATATATCCACATTATAAGATAAATGGATGAGGGTTTCCTTCATAAATGGAAATGTATTAACTTGGCTTGCTAATTCTCATATGAAATATGCATTCAAATTAGGCCTAAGATCTGAGGGACTCTACAAAGTCACACGAAGGCCACTTCTAGCATTGGTTCATAACACCAATCATCTGAGTGAATTGTGGCACCGTAGAATGGCTCATCTACACTATGATTCTCTTCTGAAATTGAAGAGACTGGTCTTAGGTATTCCTGATGTTCAAGCTCAACATGATGGAGTTTGTCTAGGTTGCGCAAGTGGAAAGAAAAAAAGGGGACCATTTCCCTCAAGTAAGAACAAAACAATTGAAATCCTCCATCTCATTCATCTCTATTACATCACTTTCATTGATAATTTCTCAAGAAATACATGGTTGTATTGCCTCAAGCACAAGGATGAAGCCTTCAAAAGATTCCAGGAATTCAAAGCTTTGGTCGAAAATCAATCAAGGAGAAGAATCAAAGTTTTTAGGTCTAAAAACGGAGGAGAATACATGTCAAAATAATTCATAGCATTCTTCAAGAGAGAAGGGATCAAGAAGGAAACTATTGTACCTTACACACCTGAAAAAAATGGCTTAGCTGAAAGGAAGAATCAGTCAATATTGGAAGTTTCTCGTGCCATGCTTCATGATCAGAAGGTACCAAATTTTCTGTGGGCTGAAGCCACACATGCTGTTGTATACGTTCAAAAGCAAGTGCCTCATCAAGAATTGAGAAACAAGACTCCATAAGAAATATTTACAGGTAACAAACCCAACATCAGTCATCTTCGTATATTTGGATGTCCTTTTTTCTTTCATGTGCCGAAAGACAAAAGAAACAAGTTGGAAGCTACAGGTAGAAAAGTTATATTTAAGGGTTACTTTGAAAAATCTAAGGCATACATAATATGCATTCCTGGCCAAAGGAAGGTTGAAAATAGCAGGGACATAACCTTTGATGAAAATTTCACACTTTGTAAAATAAGAGACCTTCCTCTTCCTCCCAAGGAAGGTGATGATGACATAGATATTCTAGATGGTCTTTCTATTCCTAAGTAAGATGAGATTGATACTCCCATGGATCCTGTTGGTGCTGGAATCAGCACTTGGACTGCAGCAAGTGCCTGAGCAGGCACATCTTAAAATCTAATGCAATTTTAATCTTTTGTTTTATGTGATTGGAAGATGGTATAAACTCTGATTCACTGAAAAGAGATTTCAGTCAAATCCACAATTCTACTAAAGAGGGTATTGTAACTTGATGTGGTAGCAAGGTGCAAGTTTGTAGTCTATGATGAGAGGAAATTGAAAGATGAGAGCATAATCAATAGGTCTGTAAAATATAAATCTATTGATTTAGTAGAAATTGACAAAAGTAGCAGTTTGACAATATTCCATTGAGAGAAATCTATTTCTAATCTGACAAGATTCTCATTGAAATATCATGAAGATTAACTATCATGAGTGATGCTATTAGACTGTTATAACATATATTTTATCAGGAATGCTCACTGTGTGAGACTAACAAAAACTGATAAAACACATAACAATATTAAGAGACTAATAGAAACACATAACAGTATGATGATTTTAAAATTGGAACTGGAAGAAAGGAGATATGGAAACATAATTAAAGTAGACAATACACACAACAAATTGGTAATAAGTCCTCAGTAGTATTATTCCATTTCATTCACAAAAAATATCACAGTTCATATAAGTCAAAATTCAATAACCACCAACCAACCCTGACTTCATATCAGTTTGGCACATATATACAAAATACGATATTGTAAAAGGTAAATCTATTTTAAAAGTCATTACAACCTCGTGCAAGAGGTGAGGCTTATCCCTTAGTCTTAATTACAAAGTGCTATATTAAAAACAAGATAAACATCACAAAGGCATCATGAAGTCTGTCACTCCAAAATGGTTTTGTAAGGTGGAAATATATTCAAAGACCACTCTTTTGTTTTAGTGCAACCAATATTCAAAAAAAAATGTTAAAAACAGTGGGAATGACATGTGGTTGTCTCCTATTAATACGTGAAAAAAAATATTGAAAATGGTGTGTGGCTGTTCCTTAAATGCTGCCTGGTGCCTGGTGAAAAACGGGTTGATAAGAGTAATGGTAGAAAACTGTTTGAGAGAAATTCTACCACTATTCCGCTGTTCCTTTCCCTTTTTTGGATGAAAACCCTTTATAATGGTGGAAAACCCGAAACTTTTGGATATAATGTAGGAGGTTCATTTTATGAGAATTTACAAATAAACCCTTTGAAAAAGGTTTAATTAATAGGGGAGACGTGGAGCTAAATGAATGGTAGGAGAGGGGGCTGATGACATGGAGAAGAAGTGGGATCGATCGTAGATCGCGCATCGTAAGTTTTATTATGAAATGAGGGAGTTAAATGTTGAAAATGGAGAAGTGCGAAGTGCGATGAGAGCGGAGGTGATGTGGTAGAGAATTGGGACCGATCACAAATCATGCATCAGAAGTTTTATAAACATACATACTTATGCAATCAACAACGATCAGTTTAAAAAAACTACAATTTCCTCCAAACAACATGCATATAGGTAGAACTGTGGTTCTTGGGCCCCACAACCAGTTGACCAATAGCAAGCAATCGCAAATCGGTCGCCCGCAAATTTAACTTTACACTGATAACGACTAAACCATAAACTCTGTGATTTGCGAAATCGCATTGGTGTGCTATGCCGACACGTGTCCCTCGCCTCATCGCATCGCAAATCGCTTAACATACCATGCAAAGCCTTAACGATAAACTTTACAAACTGTAATTTGCGAAATCGCTCCATCTGCACTTTAATCTCCACCGTTGCTTTGCGCCCAGATCTGACGGTATTCCTTGCTTGCTCTTCGCCTGATCGCATCACAAATCAATTAACATACCATGCGATTTGAATTAACAATAAAATTTAAAAAATGCATTGTGCAAAGTAACTCAATGTGCGCTTTAATCTCAGTCGTCGGTCTGCTCCCCTTTGGATCTGCGATTAGATCATTGCCATCCGTTCCTTTTACATGTGGTTCTTCTCCGTTGCTTCATTCCTTAGTCTGTTTCTCGGTGAGCTCCCTTTAAAGATTCTCTGCTGATCTTCTCCAGATCTCCCACTTTGCTGGTTAAGTTGTTTTCTTCCAGTTGCGCTTTGATTTTAAAGAACTCTGGTTGCCACGAAGCCTTAATTTTCCTGCTCCGGAAAATAATTACGTGTTTACCTATAACCTCTTTTTTGAGATAACCAAAATCTCAGTGAAATAGTTGTTCTTTACATTGTGTGGAATATATGACTTTCATTTATGAGAAATAGCTTTCCTTTACTATTTTTATTGTTTTGACAATGAATTTGCATCAAAGTTAACTATTATTCCAAGCCGGATGACTACAATTTTATTACCCAAAGATCAACTAAATTTCAACACTAAAATAAGCCAAAACAAAGATTTTAAATTATTTTAGGACTGTAGAACATTATGACACCTATTCACTTAAAAATACCTTGATGTTGGGACTCTTTTTTAACTTTTATTGGAAGTGACTCAAAATTTGGACATGGACTAAGACACAAAAAAATTTGAGAATAGTGACACAATGGTGGTTACACCATTAAAGTTTTTAGTGCTAACAGTGGCTCCTATTGGGGATGAAGTCCTCCCTGTGAGGCTTCAAGGACTATAGACTCAGTGCCTCAAAAAATCTTGAAACTTAGAGGCCTTCTTAAAAATAGAGACTAGGATTGACCATTGACATAATGGACTCGAGACTAACCATATATATAGACATAAGTACCATTGGGCATGGAGTTTATTGACACATCACACCAGATATTTAAAATGGAGTGAATCAACTGAGTTACTAAATAAAGAACCTTTTAAGAAAATGACCATTGACTGGGCCTCCATTCAGCTTATCATCATACATATGTTTGAGCAAAAAAGTATTATTCTCCAAAACTTCAGCAATTTTAAATGGCCCAAACCACAGATTGTCGAATTTACCATGCTTTCCATGGTCTTCTCTCCTAGCATCCCAACACAACACCAAATCATTCTCCTAAAACAACTACTGATTTTCTCTTTTATCAAAAACAGATTTGACTTTAGCCTGATACTTCTGAACTTTTTCCAGCAATGATTCTCTGATTTGGTGTGCCTCTATCAACTGTAGCATTCTCCTTTGGACTGGGTTTTCATGATCAACTTCATCTTGTAGGAACTTCATCACAGGAACAGATAATTGTAAAGGAATTACAACATATATACCATATACAAGCTGAAATGGGGACATGCCAATTGATTTTTTACCACTTACTCTATTTTCCCATAGAGCATGTATCAGCTAAGTGTCCTAATTCCTCTTTTTTCCAGACAAAATTTTCTTAATAATCCTTACCAAAATTTTATTTGATGACTCAGCCAAACCATAACCTTGAGGGTAATAAGGTGTGGAATGAGTCAATTCAATCCCATATTGCTGACAAAAGTTGTACATCTTGGTGGACTTAAAGGCCATTGCATTATCAGTTACTAATTTATGTGGGCAACCAAATCTTGACACAATATTTTCCAACGGAAATTTAATAATTACCATATTAGTAGCATTTCTGGCTGGTACAACTTCAATCCATTTAGTGAAATAGTTTGTAGCTGTAAGAATCCATCTATGCTGTCCTAGTGAAGGTGGATGAATTTCACCGATGAAATCTAGCCCCCACTGCTGGAAAGGAACATCTGCTGAAATAAGAATGAGAGGTGATGGTAGCAATTTCTGTTTACCAGCAAATTTCTGACATTCGACACAACTTCTGACTTTAGCATAGACATCAGAGAAAATAGTTGGCTAATAATAGCCAACTCTTAAGATTTTATTTGCAGTGGCTCTCCAATATAAATTCCCTCCACACACTCCTGCATGTATCTCTGTCATGATCTCCTGAGATTCTGCTTCATCTAAACATCTTAACAAGACTCCAACATGATCTTTCCAGTAAAGATGGTCTTCCAAAATGAAATACTTCATCGCTCTCAGTTTAAAAGCTCTTCTTTTAGACTTTTCCATTTCAGGTGGGCAATTGAAATTTAACAAGAAGTAAACTATATCCTTGTACCAATCTGAATTAAATATTTCAGGATAATTAGCATTACCTTATCCATCTTCTTATTCAGTTGCCTCTACATTCAGATTTAAAGCTTTGAAGTTAGATTCAACCATCAAGTGATCCAAGCCCTGACCCTTTATCAATTTATTTGGTTTGATTTCAACATCAAATTCCAGAATCTTGGTCAACCATCATCCTCTCCTTCCAGCTGTATCTAGCTGCAGCAACACATCTTTAATAGTGATATCGGGCAGAAAAGCAATTATTTTTGAATGCAGCACATAAAATCGAAAAGACTTCAATTCAACTTCCCTTAAAGCACGACTGAAAAATGAAATTGGTTGCTCCAAACCCTCCTTGTTCTTCTGTAGTAAGACAACTGCAGTTGTTTCTTCTAAAGCATATGAAAAAATCAAAAAATCCTTTTCAAAGTTAGGACTAATTAAAACTAGTGCTTCAGTAAAGGCAAACTTAATTGCTGAAAAGGAATCTTTAGCTTCATCTCGCCACTTAAATTCTGCATCTTTTTTCAGCAAAACATTTATATGTTTGATTAGCTCTGTAAAGTTAGGAACAAAACACCTCAGAAAAATTATTTTCCCTAAAAATGACTGCAATTCCTTCTTATTTCTAGGCAAGCCAATCTTCTGAATAGCTTCTACTCTTCCTGGATCAATACAGATGCCACTTTCTGTTACAATATGTCCCAATAACAAACCTTCTTGGAAAACAAAAGATGAATTTTTGGGATTTAAGGACAAACCAAACTTTCTGCATTTGTCAAAAACTTGCTTCAGATGTTTCAAGTGGTCTTCATCAGATTTTGAATATACTGTGATGTCATCCAAACATATGACCACAAATTTCTCCCGCAAAGGCAATATCCATTTCCCTATGAAAGGTTGCACCTGCATTCATCAAACCAAATGGCATTTTGTTGTACATGAATGCGCCCCAGGGTGTGGTAAATGTTGTCTTTTCTCTATCTTTCCTGTCAACTAAAATTTGATTATAGCCTGAAAATCCATCAATCATTTACAGTATTTTGGATCCTACAACCTTCTGCAAGATATAATCCATCATTATTATCAAATAGTCTTTCTAAAGGAACCAAACGCTTAGGAATAAAGTTAGTTTTCAGATCTATAATTTTTTTCCCAGCCATAGTTTTCTTAAAAGGGCTGCTATATTGGTTTTCAACAATTTCCTGCTCATCATCAATTTGTATCTCTGCAAACCCTTCTACACACTCCAAAAATTTCTGAATCTCCCTATCATCTTCAAATACTTGCTAGTGCTTGATGTTATCAGGAATTGAAGGTATGTTTTATATTTGAACATCATAGACTTCCTTGACATCTAGAGGAACTTTGAAATTACTAGCAGCAATAGCTAGTGAATCAACAATTTGATTTTCTTCTCTAGTGAAAAAATTTATATTAAATGTTGAAAAGTAATGTTAAATCAAATCCCATACTTCATTCCTATAATTCTTCAATTTGAAAATTTTCACTTGTAATTATTTCTCACTTGCTTAATCACCAACTCTGAATCACCAAAGTAAATTAGTTTTTCTGCTCCCAAATCTTTCGTTGCCTTCATACCCAGCACAAGTGCTTCATACTCAGCAATGTTGTTAGTGGTAGCAAAGTGCAATTTTTATGTTATGGTTACCTTCTACTGAGTAGGATAAATGAGGAATACACCGACTCCGGATCCTTCTCTTGAAGAGGCTTCGTCAAAGTATAATTTCTAGATCTGTCCTCCTTCTGAATGTTGCGCCTTTACACCTTGAGAGTGTTTTTTTCACTTATTTCAGGTTGTAAATCATTATCATCAGCATTAAGGTGCAAAATTGACGACCCCAATTCTTTTTCTTCAACATATATGGGATGGTTTGATGGATTGTCCTGATCACTAATGATGTAGGCTATTTGAGTTTATCTATACATCCTTTTGAATTCCCCTCCAAATACTAGGATGGTAGCATATGACATGTCCATCTGAAGGGTACCTCCCAATTTCTTAGACCAAGATCTAGAAAGTAACATCCCAAATCTAGAAGGAATGTCAGCAACCACAATGTCCATCACTAAGCTCTTCATAGGAAGCTGGGTAAGGGAAACAACCAAATCCTTAATCACTCCTAGACACTTGACTCTTTTGGAGTAAAAGATGTAAAGTTCATGGTATTGCTTGGTGATCTATAATCCCAATTCATTCATTACTTTCTTTGGAATGAGATTGTGGGAAGCTCCAGAATCTAACAGACAATTATGCAGCAATTTGTCATGTATATTGAGTGACATGTAGAACGGAGGTGAGCTATCATCATTTTGGTCTTGGACATGACAACCTAGATAAATGGTGGGATGCTCTTCCTCAAGGTTGACTGAATCGGGGGCGAGAAGAGGCTGCAACAGATTCTTAAAAGACTCTTTATATGTTGGTTTTTTCAATAATTCTAGGAATGGAACTGGAATTTTGATTTTATTCAATTCAGATTTGAAACTAAAATAAATTGGAACTAATTCCTCATTTTCTGCAGTAATTTTAAAAACTGGGGCAGAATTTTGAGGTGGAGGAACCTCATTTACCTTGGCCTTCTGTTTAGCAGCTTGTTTATCTGAATCTGATTTTTGTTGGGGTTGCTGAACAGGACCTTTTGATCTCAAAGGGTAATTTCTGTTTTGAACTTCTTGCTGTTTTTTATCATTCTGTGCATAAATTTGAGCATTCATATCATCAGAAAACAAACAAATTCTTGATCTATATTCATATTCCTGCAATGTCAAACATGTTGACTGTGAAGTTTCTTCCACATGGTTTATTTATTCATTTTCTTCCTCATTTCCTCACTGTTCTTCTTCAACAAAATTATTCAAAGGAGGCTGAACATTTTGATCACCAACATTCCTCCTTGGGAGTTGTAGGACTTGTTGAGGCTAAAAAGGCCTCTTGAAGGGAGCCTGATTTCTATTAGCTTCGTTTCGATTGGCTCTATCAGCTGGTTTATTTTCTACCTCTAATTTTAACATCTTAGAGGCAAGTTCCTTGATTAAATTGGACATTTGATCGATCTTTTCTTCTGCTGAAAGAGATTTGGAAGAAGAAGGATTTTCTTCTTTCATCTACTTTTTGTATTTTGCTGCCTTTTCTTCCTCCATTTTTAATTTATTAGAAGCCATGAGATTAGACTGCACTCCAATTGCAGCCTCTTGCATAGTTGTCAATGTCTGTGATTTTTCAGCCCTCAACCATAAGGCAAACTTAGAATCTAAAGCATTTGAAAAATTTATCATAGCTGTGGTTTCAGTGGGTTTAATCTCTTCAGGAATTTTCTGATAAATGTTATTAAACCTCTTAGTAAAATCAACTAAAGACTCATTTGCCTTTTTCTTCGTAGTTCCAAATTCTGTAAGATAATAAACATAGTTTTTCTTATCACCCCAATGCTTCACAAATACCTCTTCTAATTCATCAATTCTAGTAATTGAATTTGGAGCCAAACTTCTAAACCATTTTCGAGCTTCACCATTTTAGATCTGAACAGAGAGTCTTGACCAGACATCTTCATGTTCAATATTTTGATTGTCAGCATAACTATGGAAAGCCACTAAATGTTCTTTAGCAGAAACTCCTTCTCCCTCCCAGTGTATTTTGGAAGATATTTCTAGTAATCTCCTTCGGGAAGTGCATGCATGTGTTGAGGGAGAACAAGTGGCGCATATCTTGCAGCCACTATCTCCTGCATCCTTGTAAGGGCAGGTTGAGCCATATTTTGTTGATTTACAGTTGATGTAGCTGTTTGAGAAATAGGAATTACAATTGGTGAACTTTGATTCTGATTTTGGACAGAAGAAAATTGGGGGTCTTGAGCTGATTTTTCAGGCTTTGGAATTGAGAAGAGTGGGTTTTCAAAAACATGAACAGAGGATGTATTGACTTCTCCTTCAGTAGAAGAATCAGAATCTAAAGTTGTCTCTTGAGGGGATGGAGTTAATTCAGCCTTATTTTGCTGAGCAAGGAAATCAGATAAGTTAAAGGTAAGACCTTCGGCCCTACAGTATTCTCAAGTGGATGAGGAGAAGATGACCCAACAGCTGGGTTTGGAGAGAAAGGAAAATTTTCTTGCTGAGTGGTGATAAGAGAATGGTATTTAGGATGAGTATGAAGGAAATTTAAAATAGTCTTGAAGTCTCCTTCAGTCAAAATATCCCTATCAAGAAAAGGTGCAATAGCCAATACTTGTTCTAATTCCCCTTCAGTCAGCAGAAACTCTTCTGACTTCTTTTCAACACTTAGAAATTCAGTTTCTATTTCTTTAACTAGAAAAATACTTATTTCGGATTTACTAGGTGATGAGTAAGAAAAAACTTCAGCTAAGCCTAGGTTAACAATATCCATTTTATTTTCTAGAGTAGCTTCAACTTGAGATTTTTCAGTAGAATTTTTTGGAACTAAAACCTCTTTAGATTCTAAAGTAGATAGAGGTAAATTTTTCTTTGGAACGTACTTTTTGTGTATCTTCTTCACTGACTAAGATGTGGCTTCAATTTATCTCTGTTTTCCTTTAGCATATTTGATGATTTTCTCTGGGTCCGCAATTGGAGTCACAGTTGGAGATCTATGATTCCTCCTTGTAGAAGGAAGTCTTGAAACCCCTCTTTCTCTTCGTGGAGTCGCCAGGTGAAAAAATTTGTAGTCTTCTTCAAGTCACCAATTCTTTTTCACCATCAAGAATTGATTATCAGCAATTCATAACAATAGACTTGGGAGAATACTTCGTTACAAGGCCTTTGTCTCCTGACAGACGCACCAAAAGATGTTTGTGTTGGAATCAACACTTGGACTGCATCAAGCGCATAACTAGACACATCTTAAACTCTAAGGAAATTTTAATGTTTTTTTTAAGGGGATTGGAAGATGGTATAAACTATGATTCATTAAACAGAGATTTCTGTCAAATCCACAGTTCTCCTAAAGAGGGTATTGTAACTTGATGTGGTAGCAAGGTGCAATTTTGTAGTCTATGATGAGAGGAAATTTAAAGATGAGAGGAGAATCAATAGGTCTGTAAAACATAGATCTATTGATTTAGTGGAAATTGACCAAAAGTATCATTTTTACAATATTCCATTGAGAGAAAGCTATTTCTAGTCTGACAAGATTGCCGCTGAAATATCATGAAGATTAACTATCATGAGTGATGCTCTTCCACTGTTATAACATATATTTTATCAGGAATTCTCATTGTGTGAGACTAACAAAAATCGATAAAACACATAACAAGCTTAAGAGACTAATAGAAACACATAATAGTATGATGGCTTGCAAATTGGAACTGGAAGAAAGGAGATATGGAAACACAAGTAAAGTAGACAATACACACATCAAATTGGTAATAAGTCCTCAGTAGTATTATTCCATTTCATTCACAAGAAAAATTACATTTCATATAAGTCAAAATTCAATAACCACTAACCAACCTTGACTTCATATCAGTTTGACATATATATACAAAATATGATACTGTCATCTTCCACAGAAAGAGGTAAATTTGTTTCAAAAATAATTACAACCTTGTGCAAGAGGTGAGGCTTATCCCTTAGTCTTAATTACAAAGTGCTATACTAAAAACAAGATAAACATCACGAAGGCATCATGAAGTCTGTCACTTTGAAATGGTTGTGTAAGGTGGCAGTCTATTCAAAGACCACTCTTTTGTTTTAGTGCAACCAAACTTCAAAAAAAAGCATAAAAAATAGTGGGAACGACATGTGGTTGTCTCCTATTAATATGTGCAAAAAAATATTGAAAATGGTGTGTGGTTGTTCCTTAAATGCTGCCCGGTGCCTGTTGAAAAAAGTGCTGATACTGAGAGTAGTGGTAGAAAAATATTTGAGAGAAACTCTGCCACTGTTCCATTGTTCCTTTCCCTTTTTGGGTTGAAAACCATTTATAATGGCGGAAAACTCGAAACTTTTGGATATAACGGAGGAGGTTCATTTTATGAGAATTTACAAAGAAACCCTTTGAAAATGGTTTAATTGATAGGGGAGACATGGAGCAGAATGAATGGTAGGCAAGGGGGGGTGATGGCGTGGCGAAGAAGTGGGACCGATCGTAGATCCTGCATCAGAATTTTTATTATGAAACGCGGGAGTTAAATGTTGAAAATGGCGAAGTGCGATGTGCGTTGAGAGCAGAGGTGACATGGTAGAGAAGTGGGACCGATCGCAAATCATGCATCAAAATTTTTATAAACATAAATACTTGTGCAATCAACAATGATCAGTTTAAAAAAAATTGTAATTTCCCCCAAACAACATGCATGTAGGCTTTACTGTGGTTCTTGGGCCCCACAACTAGTTGGCCAATAGGAAGTAATTGCAAATCAACCGCCCACAAATTTAAATTTACACTGATAATGGCTAAACCATAAAATCTGCAATTTGAAAAATCACATTGGTGCGCTATGCCGACACATGTCCCTTGCCTCATCGCATCGCAAATTGCTTAACATACCATGCGAAACCTTAACGATAAAATTAAAAAATTATGATTTGCGAAATCGCTCCATCTACCCTTTAATCTCCACCGTTGATCTGCGCCCAGATCTAACGGTCTTCCTTGCTTTCTCTTCACCTCATCGCATCATGAATCACTTAACATACCATGTGATTTGACTTAACAATAAACTTTAAAAATTGCGCTGTGCAATTCACTCCATGTGCGCTTTAATCTCAGTCGTCGGTCTGCTCCCCTTTGGATCCGCGATTAGATCATGGCCATATATTCCTTTTACACGCAGTTATTCTCCGTTGCTTCATTCCTTAGTCTATTTTCTGGCGAGCTCCCTTTAAAAATTCTCTGCTGCTCTTCTCCAGATCTCCTGCTTTTCTGGTTAAGTTATTTTCTTCCGGTTGTGCTTTGATTTTAAAGAACTCTGGTTTCCACAAAGCCTTAATTTTCCTACTTCGAAAATTGATTACCTGTTTACATGTAGCCTCTTTTATGAGGTAACCAAAATCTCAGTGAAATAGCTACACTTTCCACTGCGTGGAATATATGACTTCCATTTATGAGAAATATCTGCCCTTTACTGTTTTTACTGTTTTGACAATGAATTTGCAACAAAGGTAACTATTATTCTAGACTAGATGACTACAATTTTATTACCCAAAAATTGACTAACTTTCAACACTAAAATAGGCCAAAACAAAGATTTTAACTTATTTTATAACAGTAGAACACTATGGCACCTATTCACTTAAAAATACCTTGATGTTGGGACTCTTTTTTAACTTTTATTGGAAATGACTCAAACTTTGTACATGGACTAAGACACAATAAAATTTTAGAACATTGAAACAATGGTGGTTACACCATTAACGTTTCAGTGCTAACAAATCCTATGGATCCTTTATATCCACCTGCCAATGATCCTCCTACAAGGAAAAGGCCGCTTTGGCTTCACGACACTCTACAGGATACTGAAAGAAGTATTCCCATTTGTTGATCCTTCAGAGAATGGAAGGAACCTTACAGGTATCAGGGATATCTATCTAAAATGAGCACTATGATTCAAGCTAAACAATCCTCATTCGAAGAAGCAGTTAAAGAACAAGTTTGGAAGGATGTTATGGCCAAGGAATATGAATCACAGAAGCCAAAAATCTACTAATATGAATCTATTGAAAAAAATGATGTATGAGATGTTGTGCCATGATCACATAGAAATTATGTTGTGACTTCGAAATGGTTATTTAATATCAAGCATGGAATCGGTGGAAACATTGAGAAATACAAAGTGAGGTTAGTAGCTCAAGGTTTTTCTCATAAATAGGGAAAATATTATGATGACATATTTGCACCTGTGGCTCGATATACAATTATCCATTCGATAGTTACCCTTGCTGCTAGTCAAGGATGGATCCTTCAACACATGGATGTAAAGACCACTTTCCTACATGGTATGTTACAGGAAAAAGTGTATGTTGAATAACCATAGAGATTTGAAGTGGAAGATCACATAACACATGTTTACAGGTTGAAGAAAGAATTTTACGGATTGAATCAAGCTCCCCGAGCTTGGTATGCTCGCGTTGACAACTATCGAAGGAAACTGTGTTTCACAAGAAGAAATTTTGATCCCAACCTCTATTTTAAGGTTTTCCAAGGTTTTCCATTGATTCCGATTCTATATTTTGATGATCTATTATTAATCAAAGATGATCGAATGTAAGAGGAAGTTAGACTTTGAATTTGAGATGAAAGATCTCGGTCTCATGCACTACTTTTTGGGCCTTGAGGTGTGGAAAATATCTGGTGAGATATTTCTCTCACATGGAAAGTATGTAGTGAAGTTGCTGGAAAGGTTTGGTATAACCGAGTGCAAATCCATGACTACTCTAATGGAGATGAATTTCAAGAAGTTGTTTGGAAAAACAACTGGACCTGATATGGAAAATCCATCAGAGTGTAAACAACTGATTGGGGTACTAATGTTCCTCGTGAACACCCATCCAAATATATGTTATGATGTTAACACATTGAGTCAGTTCATGATTGAGCCCCTTCATGCACATTAGATTGCGACCAAACATGTATTAAGATACTTATAGGGATCAATCACACTTGTTTTGCGATAGACTATTATATCCAACTTAATGGATACATTGATGCTAAATTGGTAGGTAATTTCACCGATAGAAAAAGTACATATGGATGTTGTTTCAATCTTTGTTCCACCATGATATCCTAGATGAGCAGGAAGAAAAAATTGGTAGCATTGAGCACCACAGAAGCATAATACATTGCTGCTAGCACAACTAGTTGTGAAGTTGTGTGGTTAAGGAAGCTCTTTGGTCAAGTCTTAGACACTACAGTGATATATTGTGATAACAAGATCGAGATCTATTTGGAAGAGAATCTTGTATTTCATAACAAGTCTAAGAATATCGAGATTCGATATCACTTTATCCGTGATATGGTACAGAGAGGAGCTGTTAGACTCCACCACATATCGACTGACGAGAAGATAACAACTTGGACTCATGGATGTAGCCCCTCTGGATAAGTGGTAGCACTGATCAAGGACATTGAGCAAGCTTTTCCTACCATGTTTGAGCTCTCGAGGTGAGGAATTGATAGAGAGGGCTCCTGGGGTTGAGGGATCTCTAGACAATATGGAACTTTCCTATCTATTACCCAATTTTGAGATGCTTCTCCCCTATCTGGTTTATGCAGAGTATAACCCAGTTGGCATCATGCCATCAAGCAAGGATTGATGGGAATATCGCTCCTCATTCAGCCAAAAAGTTGAGATTTTACTTGGGGTGTACAACCCAATTCGATTATGATGTAGGTGTTCTACCACTTGACTTATGAGAGCCATTGATGGGGATATCATTAGGAAACAAGATTGGGTTGATATTTTATCCCCTTTCATGATTCTGGGTTGAGATTGAGCTCCCCGATGAGATCCCAGGGTCAGAGATGTGCTCCCCTATGTGATGGATTATCCTGTTGCTAGGCACAGGTGGAAGCTATTACTCCCTGATTCTTCTTCTTCTAGATTTGAGAAAGTTTCAGCAAATGGAGTTGAGCTGTGATGACACCTTGATGTAAAGATCTACAAGTAGATATTACCAAGTGGAATTCTTCCTAGTTGAGAGGGAGTGTTAATTTTTGAAACTAGAGTCACATTCCACATTGGATAACTCAGATGGTTAAGATTATTACTTCATTAGATTCCTCTTTTCGAGAGGAACAAAATCGACATATTGATTGCCCCAATTAGTTAAGCATAAGTTAAGTTATGAATTATTTTATTATTTTATGGGTCAACCTAAACACATGTGGATTTTGTCAAATCCCTAAGCAATCCCTCACAAAGTTATAAATAGAAGTGACACAAGATCATTTGCACACATTCGCTCATGCGATTTCTTCATGCTCTTTTGGTATTGGTTCATATTTTCTGTTTTGGATCACATAGGTTCGTCAGGAGAAGATCACACAAGGGTTTGGAATTACAGATGAGAGACTCACATATATTTGGGTCTTCTGGGCTGGAGCCGCGGGCACAGTACTAAAGTTTCTAGGCCAGAGTTGCGGGCATACTGTGTGAATGTCGCGTCTGAGCTCGTATAACAATGGGTAGACCTTGTTTAGGGCACAAGTAGGGTTTCTGAGTAAGATGAGGTTTATCTGGACCTCAACCGTGGGCATAAAGCGCTTACGTAGCGGTCAGAGCTGCTATAACTATGGGCTCACAGTGTTAAGGTCGTGACTAAGGAATTTTATGGATAGATCTGATTTGGATCACATTTAGGTGCTTGCGCAGTGTCTTCATTCATCCGTCGCTAAGTCACAGTCGCTTCAAAACAATCATTGACAACATTCTGGATTTAGATCTAGAACTTGGCAACTGAGATCACTTGGCTTTGGTGATACATCGGATCCATGTTTTTTATGTTGTAGATCTGTAGATTTGAAGATCTGATATACTTGTTTCTGTTGCATATATGTATTGGGCTCATTGTACTCTCTGTTGAAATTTTTTATGACGATCTATTGAAGAAGAAGATTTGAAAGGGTTTCCCCCATAGTGGGGTTTTGCCATGGTTTTGGACCAATCTACTATCTCTTATGGTTACTACATGCATTTTTCTATGTTTAGTTACTGTTTATGGTTATTTACACTACTAATATTTGGATGCACTATTAATGAAAAAACTAATTCTGGCTAAAGTAATTGATTCAACATAGAAAAATATGAGAAATTAACAATCCAGACCATCGAATAAACCTATTCTAGGAAGGCACAAAACATGAAAAGGACCAGAGAGGTATATCGACAGAGAAAATTTACAACGAAATTAGAAACTTTGAAATGAAATAGAAAAAATTCACGGCTACCCAATTTCACAAACCAGAACGATGCAATTGAGGGAAAACCCTATCAGGGAGAATTAGAAACTAACTTGACACCTTTAAAACCAAATGGAGAAAGTACCTGGGTAACAAACCCCATAAAATAGAACTGCGCAACTAAAGGAAATCCTTAACAAATCAGAGCCTTGAAGCAAAGAGGTAGGGAGAACTACCACCAGCTCAAAGGTAGGACCAATTCCTATGCAATGAAGGAATAATACAAAAAACATTGACCCTCTCTTGTTCTCATAACACTGCACATACCAAACCAACTAACTGTCATCATATAAAAAAAAATGAAAACATCTAGAAACTGATGAAGGAGATGAAGGTAGCCACCCTAAAAAATGAAGTATACCTGATATGGAGCCTAAGAGCGGGAAAGGAATAAGGAATAAGGAATTTGACGCCCTGATATAGCGACCATGCACTTATAATGGAGGAATGATGCCTTTGCACCTGATTTTAAACAACATTTTCCACTCCATGTGAGGTCCAGACATGTAAAAGTGTGATGTCTGGCACATTGTTTGAAACCCACAATCCTCCCATGCTACAAGTGCTCATCAATGATATCTAAGGTTTTCTTGTTAGGATCCATAAATACAGTATCCAATCCACCCATCAGAAGGCACTCCATCTCTTTTACTAACCGAATGTCGAATTGCTCCCCATAACGCTACCTCTGTCGTGCATTTATCATGACATGATGAGGTTATGTTAACCCTCTCCAGGAAATAGGGTAAACACCATACGAAGAATAGGAAATGACAGATGTAGGGTGTGACACGCACTCCAACAAACACCATCCCTACCTCCACTTGTACCCTCTACATGCTAATCAAGAGTTTAGTTGCCATTATAGACTTCATTAATAACACCTCCATCGGGGATCAACATGGAGTATATAACTTTTAATATAGTTTTGTGTTAAAAGGATTGTCTTTTCCTAACTTTGGATGATTTTTATGGATAAAATCACCTTACCAAATTAATTATAAAAATATAATATTTTTCCACTTTCTAGGTAGAATTTCAATTTTAAGAGAGTACATGACCTTTGTATTAAATGAGTATGCCTTATTGTAGGTTATAGGTCATTCCATGGAATTTATCCTTTTTTATTTATGTCCATTCAATAAAGGATCATCGAAATATTTTGTTTTCATCTATTAAATGAAGTTGTGTATGGGTTTATAAACTAGTTGAGCTACATATTTTTAATGGCTAGGAAATGTTGTTATACATCAATTCATAATAAATATCAAAACACTTACTTCATCATACATCTCACGTTGCGAAAATTTAAAAATTCATAACAATTAACTAAACTATAAATTTATTATTATTGATAAAAATAATTAATAAATAAGTTAAAAAAATATACATTTAAGAAAAACATGTAACAAAATTACTAACCATGGAGATTCTTAATTTATAAGGCTTTGCTGCAATACCACGGCTTATCAATACTACATGCCCAAAAAACCATAACTCATTTCATATGACACTTGTTCATATGACATTTTTTTTTATTAAAAAATTTAATTAAAAGGGAAAAAAATGCATAACTACGTTAGAAATAAATCTCAATCTTTGATTTGTGTATACTATTAAGCATATTCTTGAATATCCTAGAATATTCAATGGAGGTTAAATCTGTACCATCAACGTAGTAATTATTGATAACTAAATTAAAATTATGGAAGCCCTATTCCAAAATAGACATGTCTATCGACTTAAATATATAATACTATACCATACGATATGAATTTATATTGAAAGATTTAAATTTTTAAAATACAATATCATATGAATTTATATCAGGAGGTATAAAACTTTTAAACATGAAAGCAATGCATTACCTAATATTATAGTGTTTATTTTTCTTTGAATTTATTTAGCTAAAAGAATGATTCAATTGGTTGACAAATATATTTATGAATGATGTGATTTAGACCTTTGACTTAAGTTTATGTGATTATTACTTGATGTGGACATATATCACCTTATTATTTGTGCTTTGATATTCTTATGATGTTATTGAATTTGAAAATGAACATGTGGTATATGATGAAATCTATGCTACTAATGTTTAGAGCTACAAGTGAATATAAAATTTGAACTATGTCAAGACATGTGAACCCAAGATGAGATTGGATAATATATGATTGACATGTATTTCAAATTTCTTATTATTTATTCATGATCATTGGAGATGTTGTTTGATATGTTGTCTTTGGATGTGTCCAAATATAAGGAAACATTTAGCAAATAAACTTACACATGGGGAAAGGGTTGTATGATGAGATGTAACATGTGTATAATCAACAAGAGGATGTCTAGGTTACCTATTAATACCTACTAGCCTCTTTTCTATGTAACATGTTGAAAACCATATGCTTTAATGTTTTTTTCCTGGAGATTACACATTAATGTAAAAGTAGACTATGGAATCGCTCATTTACGAGGTCCTGTTAGGGGGTGCACAATAAGGTGTCAGTCCTTAGTCCTCAAGGACCATTAACTTCTCATCAATGGTGGATGAGTTAGGTGAGTTTAGTCCCAACCATGGAACTTTACCCCATCATTGAAAAATAATACTTGAAGGGCATTAGGGAACATGTCACCCATGGTACATTCTAGTAGGAAGTGCTTAAATGCCATGTAGGGGCATGACACCCTTAGTATTATGCACTTGAATACTTTTAGAAGTTATGTTTAGATTTTTATAAAGTATTTGAAGAATTATAAGGGATATGCCTAGCTCTTGGTACCGAATACTTGGAGGCTTTGAGGTACCTTGGTCTTACCCTTGGTATTAACTTTAAACCAGTTTATTTGTACTTGAATATATGAATACTTTGGGATAAATATCTATCAACATATGCATTTTATTTGAGCATGAAAAATTGAATGAATTGCATGAGTGATTTGATTAATCATATTGACTTATGCCCATGTTTGGTAGAAAGGGAAATATAATTTATTTTATAATTTAAAATGAAAATACATATAGAAATAGGTGAGATGGAAATTAAAAAAAAAAATATTTAAAGAAAAAATTGTAATTTCTAGTGCACCAACTCAATTAATAGAAAAGAAAAAGCCATTTAGGGAACATCTAAAAGTAAAAATAGGAGAAGAAATAGGAATAGGATGAGTAATTTATATTTTGGGTGACACATTGGTGGGTGAATAATATTCATTTAGTAATCAAAATAATTATTATTTCGTGTGAGATAAAAAAAATGGCAATGAGCTTCAAAATTTATAATATAAAGGAGAATTGGACTCAAGACCTCACTTTTTTGCACCCTAATGTTGGAAAAATGTCATAATACTAAATTTTTTCTTGGTGATTTGTTGAGTTGGTGTCAATACTATGTATGTACTCGAGAAGTGGGGAGCTAATATTATTTAAAGGAGCCACTCAATATAAATCCAAGTTATTGTAATCTTATCATACAAGCTATTGTAGTTTATGATGGTAAACTTGTAAGAAAATTTATATTTGGAAACCAATAATTGGAGCTAATACTTGGAGTGAGGTTGGAAATGAAGAATCACAAAGAAGGGACCTTTAATAGCCTTATGTAAAAAAGTATGCCAATCTGAAATTTATAGAGCTATCTACATTTCTTTCGAAACTCAAGAATTGGCATTCAATTTGAAATTTCTAAAAAAAAATCAAGCAAATGAGAACGAGTTTTAAGAGTTGAATTTACTTATTAAAACCATCATAATAGGATTCATGGCCAGCCTAACCCTTGTAGAAAATACCATAACGAATGATTACTAATATTTCGAAAGAAAATTGTGAATTATTTTTCCATAGATATAGAGGTGACCAAACCCTATAGAAGCCACATTTTTATGCAACCAACTCACAAAACAGAAGAAAAGATAGATCAATGACTTAAAAATTATCCTCTTCGAGGGGGAAACTTCCTTTACATTACATAAATGAGAAATTCTTGGATTATACAAATGATAATAACTCTTTGGTATATATAGGAGTCTCGGGGGTCACAATACAATTAGAGTCTACATAACATTAATAATTTAAGGGAACAACAATAAAAATAGTAAGATTCTATGGGGCACAACAATAACAACATAGGGGATACATGGGCAAAACAATAATAATAGGGGGATACACTAACAATAAAAACTAGGGGAATACAATAGTATTAGAGGGACCTAACATGTCCCTCTCCTTCAAAAATGTGTTGTTCTCAACGCTTGAGTACTTTAGGATACTTCTGTATAAAATTCTCATCCTCCCATGTGGAATCTTCAACGAGAAATCTCTTCCACTTAATGAGATACTTTGAAATTAAACGATTCTGTAGTTGTATATTTCTTGTTTCCTTGACTACTTCAGGCTCAAATATGATTTTCCCTTCTTCGTCAATTCTTGGAAACACTGTTTGAACTGAGAACTTGTGACCAATAACCTTCTTTAAGCATGAAACATGGAAAACTGGGTTTACTCAAGAATATTTTGACAACTCCAATTTGTATGCCATAGTACCAATATTTTTCAACACCTTGTAAGGACCATAGTAATTGGTTGATACTTTATTATCCTTCTTAGCTTTCTCGATGGACATTTTCTTATATGGTTGTAGTCGTAAAAAAACCCAGTCACCTACATAAAAAATTCTTTCACCATGATGCTGATTTGCATAATGTTTCATTTGATTCTGTGCCTGAGTTAGGTTATCCTTTAAGAGTTGGAGAACTTGTTGTTGATGCTCGATGTGATCTTCCACTTCTCGAACCTTAGAATTTTCTCTTAAAGATAATGTGATGGATGGTGGAAGATATCCATAAAGTGCCATACATGGGGTCATTTTTGCTGCAGTATGGAATGGGGTGTTATGCCAACATTTGGCTAAAGGTAACCACTTGAAACATTGTGTTTGTTTATTAGATACAAAGCAAAAAAATATATCCTTCCAAACATTTGTTCACTATCTCAGTTTTCCCGTCAGATTGAGGATGATAAAATGAGGTATATGCTAATTGAGTACCAAGACAAGAAAATAATTCCACTAAAAATTTCTAGTGAAAATGGGATCTCTGTCACATACAATAATCTTTGGGTTTCCATGTAGGTTTTTAATTATTTCCATAAATTCAATAGTAACTGTACTTGCTTTAAAAGGATGAGATAATGCAAAAAAGTGTGCATATTTGGTAAGTTTATCAACAACCACCATGATGACAGTATTTCCTTTAGACTTGGGTAACCCTGTGATAAAATACATTGAGATCTCCTCCCAACGCTGACTTGGAATGACTAAAGGTTGTAACAAACACGGGGTCTTAATTGTCTCAACTTTATTTTGTTGGCAAACCAAACATTCTGCCACAAAATTATGAATATCAGATTTAAGGCCATCCCAAAAAATTCCTTCTTGACCATGTGGTAAGATGTTAAAAACCCTGAGTTCCCTCTTAAGGGGGATGTGTGTAATTCCAAAAGAATATTTTTCTTGAGTTGGGAATTCTTACAAAGATATAAGCGATATTTTTACCATAATCAATTATTTTTCCATCTAAATGTATCAGATGTATTGGGATATTGCTGCAACTTTTGAATGAGTGTCCAAGCCTATTCATAATTCTTCCATTCATCCCTTGCTTCAATTATCCAATTAGGTTGGATAATAGAAATGGCACAAATAAATGCTTCCACATCCTCATCCTTTCTTAAGAGTGCATCTGCAACAACATTTCTCTTCCCTTTTTTGTGGATGATTTCCAAGTCATGACCCAACCTCTTTGTGGCCCATGTTTGCTTCTCTTCTGAAGATAATCTTTGTTCCAAAAATTATTTAAGACTATCATGATCTGTTTTTACCTTGAACTGTCTTCCCATTAGGTAAGACCGCCATTGCTTTAGTGCATGTAGTATTGCTAACATTTCCTTCTCATAAATAGGTTTGTGTAAATATTTTCTTTTGATTGAGCGACTCTCAAAAGAAATGGGTCTTCCTTCTTGCATTAAAACAAAACCAATTTCATTTCTTGAGGCATCACATTCCACAATAAAGTTTTTTGTGAAGTTTACGTAGCTAAGACCGGTGGTTGGCACATTGCCTCTTTAAGATTTTCAAACACATTAATTGCTTCTAGAGTCCAAGATAATGCATCTTTCTTCAGTGATTTTGTTAGAGGTGCCATTATTCGCCCATAATTCTTAAAAAAATTTCAATAATACCCTTTCAACCAGAGAAATCCTCGAAGATGCTTTATGGTTGTGGGGATTTTACATTCCTCAATGATTTTAATTTTTTTATGGTTTACCTTAACGCCCTCATGAGATACAATATGACCCAAATATTCCACCTCATGTACTCCAAAGAAACATTTGGAGGTTTTTTCATATAATTGTTTCTCCTCCAATAGTTTGAGCACCTTGTCAACATGTTGAACATGATCCTTCGAAGACTTGTTGTAGATTAGTATATCATAAAAAAAATACTAACACAGATTTTTCTAAGGGTTTAAAAATGGAATTCATTTGTAACAACCCCACACTAAAAGTTAACAAAGGCAAAATAAGACCATGGTTAAGGGATACGTATTCCAAGATGAATGTTGGGCAAAATATTCCAGTGGGCATCACTTGTTGTGTTTTATGGCTAAGGGGAAATTGGAAAAGGCAATGGCTAAAGCTTTGGAAAGGTAAACGATTATTTTTGACATTTATTTTATGAAAACAAAGGAAATTAGGAGAAAAGGAAGGTAAAAGGACACATGGTTCATGTGAGGATGAAATTGAAGGAAAATTACGAAAAATGAATAAATTAAAGGCATCAATAATAAAAATACCTCAAAACATCAATTGGTAGCCTATTATCAGTTTAGCTTTGGAATTATTCTCAAAGAGGATAAGAGCACCAAGAGGAGAAAGAAAGCAAGCAAGCAAAGAAAGGAAAGGAAAGGAAAGGAAAGGAAAGCCAAGGAAAGCAAATGAAAACAAGGAAAAATTGGATCAAGTAGTTTCAATGGGAATACTTGCAGGTAATAGGTTGCATGTATTATTTCCTACCTTGTTTTGACATGCATGGTATGTGCATGTTGGTATTTATTTAATTTACTATCATTGTCATGCATTAGGGGAATTTTGAGGTCTAAAATGGGCCTCCTAAAGAAATAATAAAATAATAGCTAAAACAATAAAATAATATTTATGAATTTTCAATTCACTTTTTTGCACCAAAATCCATGTAACCACAGTTAAATTCAATTCAAAAGTTATACCAAAATAAAATCAATAAAAAAATTGTATAGATGTGACTATTAATAAGAATGATCTTTTCAAGAAAAAGTCATTATCACTGAACAACTAATGCATTTGTCTTTTGTACTTAAATAACTTAAAATAAAATATAAATATAAATTTATAAATTCTTAATTATATTATATGCTATTAGTTAAAATTTATATTATTTAAATTCTATAATAACATGTAACTAATATACTATATAAATATAATATAATATAATAAATGTATAGGGATATGTATTGTTTCTTTCAAGAAATATAAAATGACAATAATATATTTTTATTCAAAAAATGTGAAATGACATTTATTATGAGTACTTTACTTTGACTTTAAAAGTACTTAGAGCACTACCATGGTTAACCATGATTTTTTATCTACCATTAAGAATGTGAAAAGTAAGTACCTTTAACTCAAGCAATGCCACCTCAACCATTAGGGATGATGTCACCTCCTTAAAATGTGATTGGTTCTCATAAAGTGAATTTTGATTGTACATTTTCCTTAGGAGGCCCATTTTAGACTTCAAAATTCCCTTGATGGATTTTTGATGGGTTAGATAATGGATTTTAGCCTAGCCTTTCCATTTCCTGATAGTCATTGCCTGATGGGGTTGTTCTCGGTTTGACTTTTGGATTGTCAGAAGATTTTGGATCCAGGTGAGTTGGTCTCAATAAAATTCTCAAAGGCCTAGGAATCCCTTGAATGGTAATGGCGGGAAACACGGTAAATCCTAAGGGTGGAGGTGGGAAAATTCCTCAAGGTATTGGAGAAGAAATTCCGAGGCATCCAAGCTCGGTTCGGTTTTGTGATCTCGACACCGATTTAGGTTAGATCATGGTATGGTGAGGGAGGAGGTGGTTTAACCTTTGGATTCCCTTATTTGGGTTTGGATTGGTTTATCCCATGAGATCCAACATTCATTCTTGGAATATGGCACGAGGGTGATTGGCTAAAAGAAAGAATTGGTTCAACCAATATATGGTCAGGTGGTACGTGGAAGTTCCGAACTTGGTTGGATTTTTCCTATGTCTAATAAGAGATATTTTCTCTTGCTTTTGATAAGGAAATGTACTTTTTATTATGTGGATTTAATATTTTTTCTTTGATTTTTATTTATCTAGTTATAAGATGGTTATATGACATACCTCAATCATGGCTCTATTCACATTTTTACTTGTAACTGAATGAATAATGAATGCAATACATAATTGATGTTAAAATAGCTAATTTGAGAAGTCAATGACCCTTCTTGTTAAACCTCAGATAATTTTTTAGTCCCTTATGTTAGGAATTGCACTCATGACCTGTACGTTGCATATGTACCAAGTGTTTGACGGAATGTTAGTCCGAGTTGGGGAAGGTCAGGTCAAGTCCTGGTTTCAGTTTTTGGTTTATAAGCATTGTCTTCATGTCTGTTATGAGTTCAGGAAGTTTCATAGAGTTTTGGGCAGAGACTAAGCCCCAACCCTGGAAAATATCCTTAAATATCACAGTCGTTGGCATAGAACTAGCTGAAAAAGGCTATAGTCGCACTCAGGTAGGCCTGAAGGAACAACTAGAGAATCATAGTCGCTTGTAGGTCTTGGAAAGGGAGCGACTAGGGCTCTAAGTAGGGGAAAAAGAGAGTTATCTTAGGGGTTGGACACCTGGAGAGTTTGGGTTGCTCCCGGGGGTCATGTGGAAACTGAGGGAACTCAGTTAGGTCTTCTATTGTCGACTCCATTTCCTTAAGGTCATATAGGAGGTTTAGTATTATAATACAAGTTGTTTATTGCTATTCTAATACTCCCAATAAATTCCATAAATTATTAACATACTAATTATTTATTTTTGCAATTAATTTTTTTAATAAATTCAATAACTATCAATAATATTTTCTTTTCATATCCATGATTTAATAATTTAATAAAAATATCTATAAAATTGTAAAATAAAATATGTTTATTTCACTAATAAAAAAATGTAAATACAAAAAATTGACATTCGAGAAATGTCTACTTAACTAATGAAAAATGCAAAAATATCTATTACCAAAAATGTATGCATTCCAATTATATATTATATATGTATTAATTAAAATAATAAAAAATATCAACCACATTAAAATATTTTATAGAATATTTATCCTAATTTTGAAATAATTTGTTTATTTATTTATTTTTATATATATAAATTTTATCGATTCTCTACGTAATTTTTAATTTATTATTTAATTTAATTTTACGTAAATTTTAATTTATTATTTAATTTAAATTTTCATAGTAATTAATTATTAAAATAATATATATGAATTAAAACTATAACAACCTAAACTTATTTTTTAAATTTGATCTTATTTAATAAATCTAAAATTAAAATATATTTATATAAAAAATTCAATTATAAAAACAAATACTTTTTTGTACTCATTACTATACAATAAACAATTTTAAACAAATTTCAATTGAAAAACACACTTTAGGAATGAATTACAGATTCACTTTAAGATATATTCTAAGTTCGAAACCAAATACGAGAGTTTCCTCTAATTCTCATAAGTTCAAGGGTTGTTAATTATGTCTCTTTAACCACATCTAACTTATAAATTATAATAAAATTAATAAATAAATATGTGAAATATTATTTTTAATCAATTTAAAAAAAAAAATAATAAAAAATGTTAGTATTTAGTGGGACCTTTACTTTTAAATTATTAATATAATTATAAAGAATTTGTTATAGAACTAGGCGCAATTTGTTCATAGACATTTTAACTAATTTTGTTAACATAGCTCACCACGTTATTTGACAAGCGTTCGAGAATTTCAACATTGCACTTATAATTAATGACAATCATATTCAAATTCTCCTTAGAAGTAGCTGCACATAATTAAAAAACAAGAGAACAATTCAACATAATGTTCACTTAGCATTCACGTTTTGGCATCTCAATAATAGTCAAGTTTGACCAATTGCGGAAGATCTGTGGCTGTCTATGCTGATGTTGTCGCCAATAACTCAGGTTTCTCCACTGCTGTTACAGGGTATGTTGGCGGAATACTAGGTAGATAACCTCAATACTGTCGGTGATATTGGACTCTGGGAAGCTTGGATCGGACCACGACATGAAATAATGAACAAGGGCCATATTTTGAAGGTTTGACACAGGGCTTGTGATCTCAGTTGTTCCATTTTGAGCTGTGGAATATCTCCGCATTCACCAACAAGTGCCTCTGAAGCTATGGAACACCTCTTCATTCACCAAAAAGTACCCCTGCATTCGAATAAGTCGCCTATGATGAGGAAAAATGTTGGTAAGCTTGCTGGTATGTATTTTAATAGCAACATTTTAGATTAATGGCAGATGACAATTGGGTAATGGGAGGGAGATTTAGAGATTTTGAGAGAATATTTTGGTTTGCGAATATTACACTTTTAGGTTTGCAGATGAAGTTTGTTGAAGTTCTTCTATATCTTGGGCAACCTTCCTTTTCTGGTCTATTTCCTTTGTGGAGAGACTGGACATGGGAGACTGCGTCAGAAATCATTTTACTTGCATATTTCTTATCGCCACTGGACAGGGGAATAGTGATTCTGATTCCCAATACTCCTTGTTATGGGAGAAGTGGATCCTGTCGTTCATTATTTCAAAGCCTTGGAATAGTATCGAAGTGCAAATTTGTCACTAGTGGTGGAAGATATGTGGCTATCAATGTTGATGTTGTTTCCAGTAACTCGGGTTTCTCCACTGCTATTACGTGGTCTGTTAGAGGAATACTAGGTAGATATCTCAATACTGTCGGTGATATTTGACTCTGGGAAGCTTGGACCGGACCACGACATTAAATAATGAACAAGGGCCATATTTTGAAGGTTTGACACAGGGCATTTGTTCAATGGTGCTCGAGCTTGCAGTGTTTCAACATGAAGCCTAAACACTCATTCTCTGGTGCGCTTACTCTCCCACCGTTTCTCTGTTAACAGGGTCAGAATCTGGCGGGGGATCATTTCTCAGCCTCGGATAATTCAAATTTTCAATCGGGTGGCTTGACTCATTTATGGACATCACTTGAAGGGCAGCACATACAACCTAGAGTAATTAAAATATTCCATCATATTGTATGTCTTTCTCGAAGCCAGTTATTTCTGACAAATCGGGCGATCGTTTTGTCCTCCCCAAGGACGAGGTAGGTCCATTGGTTTAAATCCAGGGGTGGCCAATCACATCGTGATTAATATGGAAGGTGGTATATTACACATATAACATATTTTAAGACCTTTTTGTGGAGGGATTATACTTCGGAGGAAGCACTACATTAAAATTCTCATCCGACTGCGGACTTGAGAAACCTGGCAACGCGGGTTGGGAACAGATGAAAGGACTCATGACGTTTCTGGCGGAATTGGATGAATAACCCACTAACAAATCAATCCTACATGCCATGGAGGTGGCAGAAGGGAAAGGGTCAAAATTTCCTCACAAGGATGGTTTTCACCCAGCGGAAATCATTCGGGAAACTGTACCTCTGGTGGTGGGAGTGGTTAACACTGATAATTTGGGGAAACAACCATTGTCAAAATAGAATACCAGGAACTCACAATGCCTGCTTAAACCTTTCAAACTAGTGATGGAGGGTTTCCTCCTGAATTTTGGGAACGACATGATGTGGGATTAGGAATCAAGACTGCAAACTTAGGTACTGGTGGGCAAATGGTTTTTTGAAAGAGACCGAAAGGAGAACATGGTGCAGTGGCTCAACAATGCTTGGTTAAAATTTCTTGGCTATCTGCTTAAGGCTTGCAAACTACTCAATGGTTGGTACAATTTCCACTTCATGAATCTAGAAGACGTCGGGGAAGTTCTTCGAAGACCTTGGGTGTTGGGGCGATTTTTCCTGGCACTGCACAGATGGTACATAGGCTTCAACCCCATGCGGGATACTCCAAAGAACCATCTGGCATGGGTTAAGATGCCAAGACTTCCCCACTGGACCATGCACACTCTTACAACAATTGGAAATAACATTGGCAAGTGTGTTTTCTTCGACCCAAATGTCTGAGGGTATATGACAAGAGGGTGGCCTGGGTGCTGGTCAAATTATCATTCTCCGGCAGCCTACCTCCACACATTGACCTGGCATGGGAGCATATTGTGCATAGAAAAATACTAGATTATTGGAAAATTCCCTTACGTTGCCATATGTGCCACCAAACGGGACACTTGATATGATCCTGTCAAAGATGGAACCCAGGGAAACGGGGAGATATCTGTGAATGATGCAACTTACTATCTACAGGGGAACTACCAAAGAGGGAGACCTCTAAGACGAAGCTGCATGGCCATGGTATGTATTCACATGTCATTGTTGACTCATACATATGCGATTCTCCTACATTACTGGGTGGGGGTGGATGGGTGCATGTAAAGGAAAGGGTCGAGGGATTATAGGAGTCATTTTTTGCGCCATAATAGGGGAAAGAGTCCTGAATTGAAAATTCACAACCCTGTCTTGAATGGACTGACTGTGGGCGGGTGTCGGAACCCATTATTTCTGCCCAAATTATCTATGTTTGAGAGCTTGGAGACCAGGGGGTCGGCTACACGACGTCTGAACCTTCTCCTCTCACATACTCTATGGGTGATGCCTTCCATTCATCAGACCACATTCCTTTGGACTCCCATGCACACGACCAACCCATGTCACCTCATGATTCGATTGGAAGCGACTTGGGATTTATGCTCCTCAACGAGAATGATGATTTGGCTCCTCTAATGGTTCACGCAGAACAACCTGAGTCGCCCACCATTTTCATTAGTCTAGTTTCTGCAAGTAATGTCATAGTCCGGAGGGGGAAGGGACGCCCAAGACTTAAGAAGAAACCAATTCATTGTGGGGTTACGGATCGAGTTTTGAACATGGATAATTTTAGGGATGTGTCAGTGTCCTTAGTATTTGACAGGGTCCTTAGAGAATTAGAGCCCGGTAGTAGTGGTTCTTGTTAATTTTTTATCTCTAAATGTACGGGGTCTGGGGGGAGGGATAAATTTGTATCTCTATGGGATTTTTGTCGAAAGATAACACCTATTTTGATTTTCATCCAAGAAACTATGTTTGAGGCTGATAAGTCGATATCATTTTTTCGTATTATGTTTCAAGCATGGCATATGGTGGCAAAGGAAGGTGTGGGTAGATATGGGGGATTGGCTGTGATATGGGACCCTATATGGGCTGCACTTAAAACTTTTATTTTCTTTGGGGGCATCATACTAATGGGATACATCATGTAATATTCCAAAAATTTAGCCTTCATCTAAATGGAATATTATAGTTTTTTTTGTCACTAGGTAGATGAATAAGTGGGTGGGGAGACTCATAAAATCCCTTTAGAAGGAATAATAACACTCCTAATGTGAAAGGAGGAAGAATAAGCAGCTAGATTAAGCACCTTTGGGTGTGAAAAAAGATTGGATCATGTTGATTCAGTCAAATTTGACCAAATCAACAACGATGTCAAGGAGGAGTGGCCTTTATGATGAGGCTGCGTAGATTTAGTGGATGAAAACTTGCATGAGCTTGGTGGAAAGTATGGATGGGACCCAATGTGAGGAGGTTCACTTGCTATATATGGAGAGGATGGCAGTGTTTGTTATTCATGTTTTAGATTATCATTTTGATATTGGTCTGTTTAGACTTTGCATCCTCTTGTTGTTTAGCAGGGTTGTTGTGCTGTTTAGCACAAGGGTGTTCTTGATCAGGAATCCCTACCTCATCCTCAGGAAAGGAGAGGTTCTTTGGGCTGAATTTCCTCATTCCAGCATTCTGGCCAAGATACCTCCTTCAGCTATAGCGCAGTTTCTGTTTAGAGCTGGGTTATGTTGGAGGGTGCAGCAAAGGAGGAACACATTGAGCCATTTCTGCGCTTATTTTTTAGTGGAGAGGTAGCCTATCCATTGGAGGATCAGCAAGGAGAGCTCCTGGGCATATTTTCACATATTTGGCATCAGGCCAACCATCCCTCACAGTGCATTCACAATTCTGAACTGCGTTATTTTTGGAGGCAGTTGCTGGGAGGGTTCATTGAGCTCATTAGGAGGGTCTATTTCTGAGTAAAGGGATCAACCTTATATTTATAAATACCATTGGAGGAGGACATCATCATTTCAGATCTTTCATAGCCTCATTGTATTCAGATCCAATTGTAGTGACATCTCAACCCCAAGGCTATTTGTCACATTGTATATTTTGTTGATATTTCTAGCAATCTTTTTCGAGTTGGCTAGAAATCATGTATTAGAGCCCACATCTTCTTTGCTGGGAATTTATTTTGTTTCTATCAGCCACATTTAATTTATATATGTATTCAGCAACAACTACACTGATATAGATAGCCTTGTCACTACTCTTCGACATTCTATACAGTTGCAGCAACTCATGTGCTGATTGTTTGGATCATTGGAGGATTGTTCCTATTGCTTGAGTAGCTTGTCCCTCATGATATTTTTGTATATTTCTGCTAATATATTAATAAAATGATGGTTGCATATTGATCCCTCTCATGTCATGTTCAGATTTGTTGTGTTTTACATTTTTATGAGCTATATTGCTGCTATTTCCAATTTGGAATATCATAATGGCATCAGAGCATAATCTTGGCTCAGCCTGTGTATTCAAGACATTATGCCATTAGGAGGAGAAGCTTCTAACAGAAAAGAGAAGTTGTACAGAAGAAACAAAGGCATGAATCCATTATTTCGAGAAATGAAGGAAGAGAGGATCTCCCAACTTCTTTTCCAGACTGTGAAAAATATCAAGGAAGATCTCAAGGGGATGAAAGGGGAGGGGTGTAGAAAAATTCCAAGGGGGTTTGAAAGTGAAGCAAGCCCTAGATATTCACATGATGGGTGTGGACATTCAGCCACACATGCAAACCCACAACACAATTTACGGCCCACATTCACTGCAAGAGGAATGGAGGAGGAAGATGCACCAAGGGAGGAGGCCTAGAGTGACTATCTTCAGGAGTATGAGTCTCAATCTTTGAGATTCAGAGAGCACTCGGACTTCCAAGGGTTTTGCCAACTCAAGGAAGACAGAAGATCCAATAACCATAATAGAAGTAGGAGAGGTAGAATCTTTCTATCTAACTTTGATGGATTAGAAAAGTGCACAACCAAGGCTTGGGTGAAAGAGCTAGATTCATATTTTCAGCTACACCAAGTTTCAGAGAAGGAGGCCATTAGAGTAGCAGTGCTGCACCTCAAAGTTATGGCCCATGATTGGTGGTTTTATATTTCTGCTTCATTTTATCATGCAAATGTTAACACTTATGCAGGGTTCACTAAGAAATTAGTGAGAAGATCTGATGTTAAACATTGTAAAACATCTTTTGTTGAACCCAAAAACTCAAAACCTTTGCATGAGTTGGAGAGATCTATTTTTCCAACTCCACTCCAAATTTTTGTTGATGGGAATAAAAACATGCATGATGCCTTGCTAAGGGAAAGATCCCCACTTCTTGATGAGCCCTCTTCTATAGATTAAGACATGGAGGTTCCTCCTTCAAGAGAAGACCAAGATCAAGGGTCTCTCATTGATGATGAGGCATTCTCAAATATTGATGAAGAGGATGAGAAAATAAGAGCTAACAATGTTGTACCATCAGGAGGAGATCCATCACCACATGGAGATGGGAAGGGAGCCATTTCTTCCATTAGAGGAGCCCTTGTGTCTTTGCAAGGAGTTCCAAATAATCTAACATGTGGGAACCAAAGCACAATTCTGGAGCATCATGCATCAATTTTTGTGGATTGTGAGATGGAGGAAGAGAAGGATCAACATCAAGGGATGACGAGCATTCACCCTTATCTATTTCAGGAGGTTTCTGCACAAAATAAGGAGACTACATTGCGCAGTGAAGAGAGGGAAAAATCAGTCCACTCATATATACAGTCCACTTCAGATTTTGATGTCTCACTACATGGGGGCATTCCACCTGGGAGGCCACCGGATCAAGAGTTGGAGAGAGACATCTTGCCATTTGGTTCACCACTCTTAGATTTCAGAGGGGTGAATGCATTGGAAGAGTCTAGTATAGTGCAGAGAGTTTGGGGTAGACTCAAGGGGGAGGGAGACATTATTCCATTTTCAGCATTACCCACTCTCACTCCATTTTCAGCATTACCCACTCTCACTACATATTCTGCGCGGACAGAAGTTGCTACAGTGTTGGAGGATGGCACCACCATGGTGCAAGGGAGCTGCTCCATGGATTTGGAGAAACAGAGGGTACTTCCTTTAAGGAAGGAATCTTCCATACAGTGGAGTAGATGGAGGCCACTCATGCTTACATTGGCCAAGATCAGGAGGTTCTTTTTGGATGGTAGCTTCTCATGGGAGGTCAACTTCCAAAATTCACCACTTCTATTTGAGCATGAGAAGCTGCATGATGGGCTTGGAAGCAATTTGGAGGATGACTTTGGCATGAGGGATGTCAAAGGAGAATACAAAAACATATGGGGAGCTTCACATTTCAGATCTTCAGCGCTATCTCTTAGGAGGATTGATCAATATTGGAGGTCTCAACTCTTGGTAGAGTACTCCAAGGATCTTGGTGCTTACATGATTATTAATGACCCAGAGGGAGATGGTATATTCATGGTTGTTGATGAGGTCATCTATTCTTATGGCAGAGTCTTCTTGACTAGAGTTTCTGAGCTCAAGAGGAAGCTACTACATGCAGCACATGTGGACTTTCTTTCCATGCACTTGGATGTATTTCATTCTTTTATGGAGGAGTTCACTTCGGAGGGCATCCAGCAGGATATATATCAGCATATGGAGAGATGCATAGCCCATATGGTGATGGAGAGGATGTCACAGCCACTTCCCTACTCATTGGGGGTGAGGGAGAATTTCCATTTGAGCCATTTCAGCTCAAGGACCAAAGTACATGGTGGAGAAGGTACAATTTTGCATTATGATTTGTACTTCTTTAATTTATATGAGCAACATGTTGTACCAAGGAGGATTATCCCTTCTTTCATATTATATTATGATGTACTTGAGGCTAATTGCAGCGTTGAGGTTGGCTATTCTATTGGTGGTTTGTGGGGGAAGCCACATGATTCTTGGTGTGCACCATTAACACCACATTTTACCTTCATGATCCTATCTTATAGGATGATTGTGGCAGCAAAAAAGTGGCTGGAAGGGCACTTGTTATTCTTTGATTTGAGGCAGGCAAGGGATGCACTGCGCTGGTTCCATGTGTGGAACTATGATCCACTTTCCGGTTGTCATATGGCAACTTGTTTTCATTGGTTTTTGCTTCCATACATTACTGATGTTCTTATGTTCATGGGAAGCTTTGTTTGGAGAGCGGGAAAAGAGTTGGAGGTGCCCATCAGGAGTATGATTCTCCCTACTTTAGATGTTGTATGTTTCAGGAGAAACAATGGGAAACCATGATTTCCATACTACATCTCTTTTCTTCATATGGGAGGAGCCATTTGGAGAACTTGAGTTCTTGGAGGAGGCACTTCATGGCTGATTTGTTTGGTGGAGTAACTTGGGCCATTCTTGGAGGCCATGTCATTGTAGCCCAAGATCAGAAACAACCCCATACTTACCATAAATGGAGAGAGAAACAACTTGGGTGGAAAAATCTAATCTCTCCATGCAGCCCCAATACATTGCATAAACTGGGGGTTGATGATTTCTTTAATGAGCTACCTAGAATGGCTCATTTCAGTTGGATGATAGCATGGGTAGGGGAGACTCTCATCGGGGATGAGATTCCCTATGTTTATCTTCACTCCTACCTTGAGGAGGCCATTGGACAGCAAGAAGGTTTCCACTTACACCTTCCACTTTTTCATGTTGTGAACCATTTGGGTTTGCATGCTTGGGAGGAACCATTGGAGGGTAGATTTATTGCAAATTATGTTGAGCTATGGTGGAAGCTATTGATGAGAAGGCCACAAGAAGATGAAGGGAGGAATTTTTCTCCACCTTTACAGTTGCTTGAGGACAAGCAACATTTTGGAGGGAAGGACTGTAATATTCCAAAATTTTAGCCTTCATCTAAATGGAATATTATAGTTTTTTTTGTCACTAGGTAGATGAATAAGTGGGTGAGGAGACTCATAAAACCCCTTTAGAAGGAATAATAACACTCTTAATGTGAAAGGAGGAAGAATAAATAGCTGGATTAAGCACCTTTGGGTGTGAACAAGGATTGGATCATGTTGATTCAGTCAACTTTGAGCAAATCAACAGCGCTGTCAAGGAGGAGTGGCCTTTATGATGAGACAAAGCAGTTTTAGTGGAGGACAACTTGCATGAGCTTGGTGGCAAGTATGGATGGGACCCAATGTGAGGAGGTTCACTTGATATATATGGAGAGGATGGCAGCCTTTGTTATTCATGTTTTAGATTATCATTTTGATATTGGTCTATTTAGACTTTGCATCCTCTTGCTGTTTAGCAGGGTTGTTGTGCTGTTTAGCACAAGGGTGTTCCTGATCGGGAATCTCTACCTCATCCTTAGGGAAGGAGAGGTTCTTTGGGCTGCATTTCCTCATTCTAGAATTCTGGCCAAGCTACCTCCTTCAGCTACAACGCAGTTTCTGTTTAGAGTTGGGTTGTGTTGAAGGGTGCAGCAAAGGAGGAACACATTGAGCCATTTCTGGGCTTATTTTTCAGTGGAGAGGTAGCCTATCCATTGGAGGATCAACAAGGAAGGCTCCTGGGCATATTTTCACATCTTTGGCATTAGGCCAACCATCTACCATTCCTCATAGTGCAGTCACAATTCTGAACTGCGTTATTTTTGGAGGCAGTTGCTCGGAGGGTTCATTGAGCTCATAAGGAGGGTATATTTCTGAGTAGAGGGATCAGCCTTCTATTTAGAAATACTATTAGAGGAGGAAATAATCATTTCAGATCTATCATAGCCTCATTGTATTTAGATCCAGTTGCAGTGATATCTCAACCCCAGGGTTATTTGTTACATTATATATTTTGTTGATATTTCTAGCAATCTTTTTCGGGTTGGCTAGAAATCATGTATTAGAGCCCACATCTTCTTTGCTGGGCATTTATTTTGTTCCTATCAGCCAAATTTCATTTATATATGTATTCAGCAGTAGCTACACTAATATAGACATCGCTATCATTGCTTTCTGACATTCTATACAGTTGCAACAACTCATGCGCTGATTGTTTGGATCATTGGAGGATTGTTCGTATTTCTTGAGTGGCTTGTCCCTCATGATAATTTTGTATATTTCTGCTGATATATTAATAAAATTATGGCTGCATATTGATCCCTCTCATGTCATGTTCAAATTTTTTGTGTTTTACATTTTTATGAGCTATATTGCTGCTATTTCCAATTTGGAATATTACACATCAGGGGACATAACACTAGGGTGCATTTGGTCAATTTATATGCTCCATAAAACGATAGGGGTACTTTTTTGAAGAGAATGGAGAACTGTGGCATGTTAACTCTTGGGAAAAATATTATATATGGTGACATGAACTGCACTTTTGATATAGGGGAAAGCTAGGGAGAACAAAGCAGAAGAGATCTAATGACTGATTACATAGCAGACATGATATGGAATCAAATTTAAAAGACATGAAAATGGAGGTAAGTTGTCCAACTTGGTATAATGGCATAAAAGGGAAAGAATATATTGCGAAAAAAATTGATCGTTTCCTATTGAATGAGGCCTTACTAGAACAACTAGGCATGGTTAAGACCTGGGTGGAGGGCCTTCTTATATCTGATCACCGGCTAATCATCATGAAGTGGCAGTTCAAAAATAAATTGAAGGGATGGCCTTTCAAATTCTATAGAATTTGACTAGAGGATAAGGATTTAAAAAATATGGTTATAGAGTTCTTTTAGGCATACAAGAGGGAATCTAGGGCCTCCCCCATGGCACAACTATCACAAACCTTACATTCACTCAAGTCACGGGTCCAAGTCTGGGAAAGACTTAAGAAACATACATTATTACTAGAACCACAAGAGAACACTAGGGAGACTTCAAAAATATTTGAGGATATGGATGGAGGACATATGACACTTGAGGGTTGGGGAAGACTCAAAATATTGGAGATGGAAGAGCACAAGATATTATTGATTCAGGAGAAGACCTGAAGGCTCAAAAGCTAAGCTTTATGGCTCAAAGAAGGAGACAGGAATACTAAATATTTTCACTCATATGAAATTGGTAGAAAGAATTAGAATTCCATATGGGATATCTGCACTGAAGGGAACCAACACAACACCACAAAATAGATTCAAAGTGAAGCGGTTAATTTTTTTGAAGGACTGTACAAGGCTTGAGAGGATTCACATATAGAGGAAGAACTATGGGTGGTGGAGGATTTTCTGCACATGTTCTCGAAGGCTGATAATAATGTGTTGCAAGACGAAGTAAGTACTGTAGAAGTTGAAGGTGTACTAAATAATTTTTCCCGAGATAAGAGCCCGAGGCCAAACGAGTGGACTCTGGATTTTTTTCTACATTTCTCAGACCATGTTATGTAGGACATAACATGCATGGTGGAGGAGGTGAGACATTCTGGTCACATACACAGTGTGATAAAATCCACGTTCATAACACTCATTGCAAAGAAGAAAGGTACATGGAATTTTGAGGATTTCAGACCCATTTCCCTTTGTAACACTTTGTACAAATTCATTTCTAAAATTGTTGCAAAGCGGATCAAGGGTGTTCTGTCTCAACACATTTATCGGGAACAATTTGGTTTCCTCCACAATAGAATCATCCATGATGTTGTGGCAAAAACATAGGAAATCCTTCACACTATTCAGAACAGACATTTGAAGACTGTGGTGATGAAAGTTGACCTTAGCAAGGCATATGAGAAAGTTGACTGAGCTCTATTACGCATGATACTTTACAATATTGGAATGATAAGTGAATCAGTGGAGTGGATAATGGGTTACATTACCGAGGCACCATTGGCGGTTATAATCAATGGCACCCCCTCCAGATTCTTTAGAGCGGGACGTGGCCTCAGACACTACTATTTATCTTTATTATGGATTCTTTAAGTAATAAGATCAACCTAGCAGCTGCAGAAGGCACTTTCCAGAGCATAAAAATTACGAAGAACAGAAAAATTACTCACAGATTTTTCGTAGAAAATGTTTTAATATTTGGTATGCTCATTAAACAGATTTGGGATAGGTAAAATTTTCAAGGCATCGGGCATGATTGAAAATGAAGTTAAATCCAACATAATTTTCTCTGAGGGGGATTCAGAGACTATCAATCAGGTGGGTGAGATCTTTAATTTCATAAGCATTCAACTCAAAGAAGGATTTACATACGTGGGTTTTCACCTAAAACCCACGCGGTATAGGGTGACGGATTGGTAGTGGCTAATTGAAAAATACCGCAAGAGAATAAATGGATGGTTATTAAGATGGTTGTCAAAAGGGGGGAAACTCATCTTGGCTTAGGCGGTTTTACAACAACTATCTATTTATTGGGATCACATATTCTCCATCCCGCAGTCTGTCATATCTAAAATTAAATCTACCATTTCAAATTTCATATGGGAAGGGGGCAAGGGGGGAGGTAAATAATACCTGGCCAGTTGGGATTGTATCTCTATGCCTAAACAATGGGGGGGGGGGGGGGGGGGGGGTGGGTTTTGTTGGATATCGACACCTTTGGGAAGGCCTTATTACTAAAGTCTTTGTGGAGGTGCCTTCATATGCCCAGTGTATGGAGGGACATTATTAGAAACAAGTATCTAAAAAAAGAAGCTCCGAAGACTCTGTACATCATCCGAATTTATGCAGGAACGCAACAAAATAAACATATAACCATAAATACAAAGATGCAATGGAAATAACACTTCATTTCATTAATATCAAAGAATTGAAATTTGCTTATAGACAAAATGGAAATAAAACTAGCTAGGGCGCTGGTAGCTATCTCTAAGAAGAGATGTGGCTATAGGCCTCTGAACTGAGTTACAAAGAGGCTCGAGGGCCTATTTATTATTTAGAAACAATGGTAAATCCTAAACAGCCAAAACCCTAACCCTAGGAGATGAAGCGCCAAAACTATGGGCCCCGTTTGGGTAAATTGGTGTTTCAACTTGTCGGGGACGTAACTTTGGATTGACGCGTACCATACCTCGTTAGAAAGATCTATCCGAGGAATACAAATTTTGAGTGACCAACATCGGTCCATGGACCCATGTTGCTCTCTGTTTTCCCAAAAAACGTCCTTTAGGGCCTCAAAACGGCTCCGGAATTTCAGGACCTGAAAAACTGCTAAATATAGTAAGTTGTGCCGAAACTGAAAAACTGAAAAAGACAATGGTGGGGCCCCAAGTGGAATAGGTGGGTGACCACCAATATCCACCTGGATCAGTACATAACTGGATGGGATTCCCCAGTGCGGGGATCAGTCATATGGAATGGGTTCCGAAAAATCTGGCCTTTGTTCATGTAACATTTAAACTGGAACTTCAACAATGGTATGAAAATATTGATTAAGGGGGGGAGACATAAGGGGTTATCCAAAACATAACATCATTAGCCTGGAAGTCTGAAACATACTCCATGGTAGGGGTATTTTCTTTATGGGACAGATCATACTACGTTGGTAGGAGGGGTATCCGCTGTGAAGAGAGGCAGTGGATTTGGGATTACAAGGACACTTTGCGGAAGAATGGGAAAGATATCTCGAAGGGTTGAGATACATGGGCTTTACACACAATCAGATGGGAGACCATATTAGCTAGGGTGGACAACTTAAGAATGGAAAAGTGAGCACTCGAGAAACTTATAAGGATCTTATAAAGCAACAAACATGACACAATCTGAAAAGTTGGTTCACGTGCATATGGAAAGAGCAAGTACAAATTAAAATTATTATTTTCCTGTGGCTGGTGTGGAAAAATAAAATCTGACGTGGACAAATCTTATGAAGAAAGGCATGATAGGGCTGGGGATATGTATACTATGCATGAACGTGGTAGAAGACAATGCACATATTTTCTACGGCTATGTTTTTGCACGATAGACATGGCGACTCCTTTGCGACTGACTAAAGTTGCAACAAAAAATTTATCTTTTGGTTCAAGATTGCATTAGTTGGTGGTTTGAGAAGGGCAATCAATACAAAGCCATTCCTTTACACTTTCACTGGAGGCTGTGGTGTTGTAGAAAAAATGGATTTTTCAGGAGCAGGGGAGCACACCAGGTGTGATTGTGGAGCAGGTTATCCAAAGCTGGGGGAACCGAAGATTTTAGATAAACCTTTTGGCATTCACTATCTACCAGGCTTCTTTGATGGGGCGGCACATAACCATAGGTGTGGATGTGGAGCCTAGTTAATGATAAACCCTTTGTGTCATGTTATAAAATCCACTAGTTCAGGGGACAAGGCACAAAAACTAGGGCACAATTATTGGCACTTCGGGGTCTTCTTTGGTTTACTAAGCAGTTGTACATTGATAAAATCTGGGTATTTGGAGACTCAAAAATACTTATTGGTCACATGAACAACCTGAATACTCTGGCTCCCAGACAATTATCTAATTGGATGGATAGAATTTGTGAACTCCGCAGGTCCTTTTCTCACATAAATTTTAATCATATATTTAGAAAGAAAAATGATACTGCAGATAGATTATCCAAAAAAATCTTACATGGGACCTTTAGTGAAATGAAATATGAGTTAATGGATGAATCCGACAGAAGGGCAAAGGAGACAGTCAAATTTTTTTGAAGAATGGGGAAGTTTGAGTTTTTGTTTAATGGAACAAGGGATCCTCTTGGGATCAGCCAGTTTTGATCAGTTAGTTTTTGCTTCGACACAACACATGTGACAGACCTATGTATTGTCATTAGCACTATATTTTACATAGCAGATGCATTTGTTGATTTTTGTTATTTTCCAACTAAAATATCTACTCTGTTCAAGGAGGATGTCTGAAGTTTGTAATTGGAATGAAATGTTTAATTTAGAACTTTTTGGGATACAAGGAAATCCTTATGGGGATTACAATCAAGAATGTAACAACACTACTGTAATTAATATTGAATATGCGTTGGTTCAAAATAGACCAGACGTTTTTTTCTTCTGAAAAAATAAAATCACAGTGATTAGAATTACCCAAATCGGTTTAGAATTGGCATACCGGTTCAGAATTGGCGATACACGACCGATTTGACTTCAGTGTTTTCAGATAAACTCTAGAACAAACCAATTCTATTTAGACAAACTAGTCAATTATTCGACAACCTAGTCCGTCCTCAGTATATGGTTTATAGTTTAGGCCTCTTTAATTTAATATAACAATGAAGCTCCTATGTTTGGATCTTTGATTATCTCTTTTCGGAATATTGTTTTACTGTTAATCATATTTGGAAAAAGTGTTTTCTCTTCGATTTTTTTTTTTTAAATAGGTAATTGTTATATGAAAAATAGAGAGAAAAATAATAATTGCTAACATCTAAGATAACCTGAAACCAAACCTGTGCCGTCATCTTTGCAACCCAACTATGCCCTTTAAAGGCTTTAATAAAACAAAATTTGAAATTTTTTGTTTCATTTGTTGTAGGGTTTCATTTTCCTCCATAGTTTCATAGGTTTAATAGCTTTCTGCTATGGGGTTTCACATTTTCTTTGTATATAGTTCCATAATATATTATTCTTCTTATATTAAAGATAGCCAACCCTTGCACTTTTAAAAAATATTTGCAACTTTTTAAACTTTTTTTCAATTTTAATTCTAACCTTTCGCACTCTTTTCATAAAATTTTGCATTTTTTTAAATTTCAGCCTCCAATCGAGCTCTAAGACAAAACATATTCTTAACATATTCCAAAGACATTCAATTTCAACTGTTTTCAAAAATAAAATTAAAAAGTCACAAATGTACTTCACTTCCATCCAAACTCGAAGTATATACGGGAAATATATTACATACAACCTTTACATAATTATATTAATTTTCAATTACTATCATGCATGTGACCCTCTTATTTTTACTGTCGAATAAAAACTTATGTAACTATGCAAAAGTACATGAGAAGATCCTTTCACGCTGTGTAAGGGTCTAAAAGGAAAACAAATAAAGTGAACAAGCAACCCATCATATTCAATATTTATAAAGCACCAATGGTTCAATGAGCACGACAGAAAATATTTTGGCACATAGCTTTCCAATTTGAAGGTGTGAATATACCAAAATAATGATGATGATGATGATGATGATGATTAACGTCCACTGAGACCAAAATTTGGTCTATCGGACCGATAATTTTCTTAGTTCTTAATTGTTTGGCTTCTCGCATTTCTTGGCGAGATTGGTGTTGTAGCTTTCTTTTTCTTCTCTACGGTCTTCCAACTTCCTTTACCTTGCAACTCCTTCATCTCTTCTGATTCTTGGGACACTGATGCCTTATCTTTGGATCTGGGAGATTTTCTTTGCTACTAAATGAAGATTTCTTTTGCACGGTATTCGAATCCTCATAGTTGTTGATACTTGAGGGGCTCTTGGGTTCACTTTTTTGTTGTTGGGCGGGGCTTCCCCCCTGCTTGTCTTGAGGGTTGTTTCTTTCTTGCCTGATTTCTTGCGATTCAAATTTTTCTGGAGAGTATTCTTCCTTGATGACAGTGTAATGTTCCTTTTGTGCTCCTTCACACCATGTAGATATATGGTGATTCTTTCTAGAAGAATTTTTCTGGGAGACTTTTGGGAAATTTTTGGCTAGATGGCCTGTCTCAAAGCAAGATCGACATCTGAAGAGGACACTTTCATAGTCAAGTTTCTGGTTCCAAACATATTCTTTGCTTGTTAGGATTATTTCAGCTGGGAAACCAGCACTGAAGTCCATTTCTACATAGATGCGTGCATAGGTGGTTCTGACATACTCCTCTATTTATCGGCACCTGTAGTAAAATTTCCCAATTTCATTTCCAATGGATTTTAGCGAGGAGAGATTCCAGAGATGCAAAGGTAGGTTTGGAAATCTGACCCAAACTGGTGCTGAGGTTATGACTGTTGTTGAGGGATCAAATGATGGGTTCCATGGCTTCATGAATAGGCCCGAGTTTTCCCAAAACCAAGGGCCAGAATCTAAAATGCATTGTCTTCTTTCAGAGTTTTCAAAATCTACTATAAAGAAACCCTTAGCACAAGGGTAAATTTTAATTTAATCAGAAATGACAGGCTTCCATACCTCCGAGATCCAGCTGTGGAGAGCTGTCAGCCATGGCCAAAAGCCATTAAATCAACAGATTAAGGCACTTTCAGAAAAATTTAAGGCCTCATCCAGTGAGGCCTTGAACATCTACACAGTGGGAGCTGGGGCTTCACTGACAATATGGGCAGGAGCTTGAATCTGAGAGGCGGGCGGAACTAGGCCGGAAATTATCTTCATGAAGCTGGGAGCCATACTAAGAAAGAGATGCTATCAAACCTGCAAAAAAAATTTGATGCTGCAGAGCAGAAAATTCGATGCCATAGAATAGAGAATTTGATGCAGCAGAAGGTTATTTTAAAATTCAATGCCACAGAACATAAAATTCGATGCTGCAGAACAGAAAAAATTTCAATCCGTCTTTTTTAGACTCCAATCTTCCTGGCCTGAAAAGAATTCGATGCCGCAGAGCAGAAAATCATGTCGCATAAATATGTCTTAATTCACTCTTGACAACCCGTGGTTATCCACCATGCGCAAATGTTAGACTCCAATCTTCCTGGCCCAGAAAATTTTTGATGTCGCAGAGCTTTCGATGCCATAGAGCAAAAGAGCCTTCGAAAAATTATTAACGTATTAATCACTTGCGAGGATTCGATGCCGAAGAGCAGAAGAGCCTTTGATGTCGTAGAGCAGAAGAGCCTTCGAAAAATTGTAATTGAATTAATACATAAAAACCTCCCTCCCTATACTTTGTAGATCTGGTGAGGTAAACATTTACCGCCAACTTTTAATTTCACAATAATTTTGTTTATTTGCAAAGAGATATTTTGTTTGCCTGGCTATGTCCCGATGCACCTGCACTGTTACGGGGTTCAAGTTAGTTAAGTGAGTGTTGATTCAAGTTGAGTTATGTGATAAATCAATTTGGTAAGTGTGTATTTCAAGTTATATTAAGCTACTCGTTAGTCGAAAATAATAAATACCTTTCACCAGGTTCATTGTATTATGATTAAATTTTGTGTGATCAATAAAAGAGTTGCAACTCATGTGTGTGAATTATTTGTGTTATTTTGTGTCTTATATCCTCTACGTTTCCAACAAATTGGTATGAGAGATGAGGAAGGATCACAAGATCCATAAGCGTGAAAAGTCAATGACAAAAAGGCCAAGAGCTGCAGACAATTTGTTTTTGCAAAATTGTGTGACTATTAAGGAGTGTGCAGGTCCGCAGTTCATTAATACGTAAACTGCGCAAGTTCCGCAATTAAAAAAACTACAGAGACATCGTGAGTTGAAAAACTGCGTGGAGATCGTGAAACTTAGGATTTGGAAAATATCATATTTTCGTGGGCAGTTTATATGAGCCTAGGGTTCCCAATCAAGAAAACGTTCGTGAGTTATTAAAACTTCATAAACTCGTCATCATAGAGTTTCAAAAAATATTCACGTGGAGTCACTTTAAAAGTAAAACTTAAGTGGGTATTTATTAAAGTGAGTTTGTGAAACATGAACATTTATTTAAAGAGGTCAAAATATTGTTTTGGATTATAAATTTTATTTAAAAAAGGGGTTATATATATATATATAAAATCAAAGTTTTAAAGTCTTTTTTAAATAAAACAATTTTGGGTTTTATTGAACACTAATAGGAAAATACTTTCTAGTGAATGTTTTTGAGGAATCTCTTATAAAAATAGTCCAGATATGTGTTTGTAGCGGAGGTCACTAGAGGAGGTTGGAGGGTGGAGGTTTTTTTGGATGTTTTTTTGCGGTGTGTTTCTAAACATAACACGCACCGGTGCATACTATCAAGTGGTGCACCGAGACACCACAATCTCCATACAAATTGGCTTGATGTGTCTAAGTAATCCAGCACACCAGTGATCTACGTACAAAAAAAACCGATGCATCTCCGTAATCTAATTCACCGTAACGACGTGTTGTGCGCCATTGATAAAACCACCCGGTGCGTCTCAAAATCGAGCGCACCAAAAAAGTTTAAATTTAGAAAAAAATTACCGGTCGTAAAAACCTTATTTTTACTTATTCATTGCTCTAGAGCTCTCAAGCAATGGTGTGAATTTTTCTTGTTTGAGGTGCCCTACCATTAGTGCTCCCACTGCCTGCATTGTTGCAATCCATTTCTCACTTTGTGGAGTTCGAATTTTTGAAACAGTGGGAAAATTTGTTTTTTTGAATTCTTCAGCAAATATGCCTCCTCGATGCGCAAATGTACATGTAATCTACTTGTTTCTCAATAACCAAACCTTTTAGCGAATTAATTTGTCAAATTAACTTAAAATTTACTGTTAAAAAATATATATATATATTAATGCACGGTGCGTTCGAGTCTTTCGGCTCGCACCGTTCACGATGCTGCCTGTAAATTTATAGCCGCACCACGAACAATGTTAACGGAAGCCACACTGGGTTTTGTGGCGGTACCGAGAAAACACGAACCGATAAATTTTTTAAAAATAACACGGCGGTGTGGTCGTTTACTCCCTGCATCGTTAATTATGTACTGATGTCAGACGGTGCGTTGACTAAACTAACCACCCCAGGGTGAATAGTTTGGTCACCGCACCGCCCGATAGCAATACACAATTAATGGTGTAGTCATTTACAAGACCACACCGTTAAATATGTACAATTCTCAGGTGGTGCGTTGACAAAACTATTATTGTAGGCGGAATGTTGGGTCTAGCATATACCTAATTTTTTTTTGTTTGCAATTTTAAAATTTTTCATGCACCACCATGCGCGTTAAAACATTGATAAATAAAATACTTTAGGTGGCGGTGCATTATTTTATTTTGGGTGCGGCAGAGGTATTTTAAATAAAAATTATATATATATATATATATATATATATATATATATATTATATATATATATATATATATATATTTGGGAATACATTTCTCATTTAACAAAAAAATGTATTTAATATGTGAATCATTCAGTGACGTCAACGGAAAGAGCAAAGGGAAAAACAAGAGCATGTGGAGGATCATTATAACATGATTCAATTGTGGGAGGCACGTGAGAGGGAGATCCTTTTGTACCCTCTCCCTATTATGACACCCACCCAGTTGCTCCTAAGGGAGGTAGGCATACCCAAGTTCTACGAGGAGGCTACATCCCTGAAGGGGCATAGTGGCTTATTGGGACAACTGATCTACAAGTGTTGTGCCTGCCAACAGGCTTTTAGGGTCGGTCTTAGCTAGTGGTACGAGCCCACTACGGAGGACATCTATTTATTACTGGCCTATCTAGGAGAGGGAAGGATTTTCCCCAATTCCCATATGTCCCCATCGGTTATGCAATAGGGATTCAGTTGGCGTACTCCCAGAGATACATTACGGATGATATACTTTCACCTACAAATTTTCAAATGTTCGGTGGTCAGTTATGCATTGCTTCGGTTGGTCCAGGGGAGGTGAGGCGCCTATCACTACTAATGATGACCATTTCACAATATACTAGTGACGAGCAACGCATCAGTTGCCCGCTTTTATTTTATGTTGATTATTTATTCCATTTGCCACGACTTGTGAGATGGTCTGCCATTTTTTTGTGGCAGTTTTGTAAAGCATTAGATATATGTTTTTCTCAGGCATGTGGAAGGTTGACCTTCCCTTTTGCTTCAGAGCTATTTTGTTAATTTCTAAGAGGTTCCCAGAGACGAGGCCTACATTTTTTCGGCAGTCTCGTAGGCCGATGTTGCATGTACGAATGCAGATGTGGGGCTAGATGATGCCCAAGAAGGGCCTCTCCAACTATTTAGCCAATATATCTAGTGATGCACTGGAGTTGCTATCTAGTGCTGATGATCACTCATTCGTGATGGTGTTGTGTCCGTACGCGGGTTTGGATTGGTGAGGGTGTACCAACATCCTCTTCACACAGGATGAGCCACCAGATGCTAGAGGTAATATTAGTGTTTTCTATAAATTAATATAATTTTATTTTATTTTATTAATTAATTAATTAGAATAAAATTTATTCTAACACGTTCTTTAACTTGTTTTATTAAATTGTTTAATTATTGTTGTGTACTATATATCTTGTAGATATTGGCACATTTGTTGGGGACATGATTCCACCCCCACCGGATGATATGAGTGTAGATCATGACGAGGAGATGGAGGAGGCGGCAGATCAGGGTGACAAACCTGATCCTTGAGTGTAGATACCTGCGGGGATGCGGCGTAGGCCGGACATTCGATTTAGGATGGAGGTGGGTGACCGACTGTGTCGACTCCTGGTTGATGAGGGAGTCCGCGCTCCACGATTAGAGAGATTCGGGCTAATCGTAGGCTCACAGAGCTCTGGAGAGACATGCCCTGCGATATGATGACCCTTATGCGTCATATCTTTGGAGCTTCTAAAGTACTAGTGGCTAGGAGGGATAGGTGTCGTGGAGGTGCATGACAGAGAAACTCATCTAATGATCATGATCACGAGGGGAGTGATCATCACTCTAGTACTCCACCATCTCTTCCTTCACCTTGGGCTGGAGATGAGCAGCTAACATCAAGTCCTAATTAGCAGGCATCTTCCGAGAAGTCTGCACCATCTCAGCAGACATGACCATCGACTAAGCAGGCACCTGATCCCGAGCAGGTAGGTCCATTTGAGCAGGCACTATCCACTAAGGCACAGACTGCACCATAGGCGACTCATCAACATGCACCTCCTGACAGACTACGCCATCAGATTAGCAGGCACCTCCTGAGTAGTCTACACCATTTGATCAGTAGGCACCTCTGTAGCAGGCACATCATCCATCTGAGCATGAGGCTACACCATCGACTGAGCAAGCCTTGACTATTACTAGTTATAGTATTGATGTAGTACCACTAGATATTTGACATTTATATGCAGTTCTCTTACAGTTGTATATTTTGCTTGTTATATATATATATATATATATATATATATATATGATGCATTTATTTTATGTTCATGTTGATGTACTTAATTTACATATTGGTGTTCATCATGATGTGTATATTGTTAGGTCATGTTAGATGTGTTCATTTAATGTGCTTGCAGATAGATGTGTATGAGATGTATATTTGATGTTTGTGTTGTGATGATGTTATACAATGCTTGTGTTTTGTTAGATGATCATGATCACGATGATTAGATGATGTTAGCAAATTTGAATGTGTATTTTATAATATGATGTTGTATGATGGTTATCATGATTGTGATGTTTATTTTCAATATTAAATTGTCAATTTTGAACCATAACTACCGTAAGTAAAATGTATAAGTTACATATTGCTAAATTACCACAATTGTAAAATTGTATGAATACAAATATTTATAAGATAATAAATCTAGAATAATATGAATTTTTGTAACATAATAAAGTTTAGAAAATAATGAAAATAAATTAATGTTTAGAATTATCATTATTTTATTATGATCTTACATACAAAAAATAATAGTATACATTGATAATTTTTTTAAATTTTGAAGATATCATTCACACACATTTAAGCAATCAATTAGTTGTATTATTTTAGGAATTGGCATAAAAAAAATAACTTGATACAGTGCATTGTTTTCGAGATCAACATAATTGCAAATTATCAAGTGAAATGATTTTAACATTAAGACAATGCAAACCAATTAATTCAAAATACATATTATAATGTTTCGAAAAAAAGAGTCTTAGTTATAAGGTTAAGTCCTCTTCTTTATAAAAAACCCATCTTAAATAGTATAAATGATGAATATACACATGTACCATGATCATCCTTATTATCTTCCAGCTCGCTTGGCATGATAACACTATTGTTCTCAAATAATGTTTTGATCTAGGGTCATGTCCCAATATGAACCACCAATCCCTATCCAACACATCTGCGTAAAAAAACACCTGGTTGCAGTGTTTGGGGAAAACATAAGGCTCCTTAGTTTCATCCCACTTCTTTCTAGAGTTGATACATATCAGCCTACTATCACGATCTTCCTTTACATTATTCCGATCAAAGGTGCCCCACCACTTGCACCTAAAAATAACACATTGGAAAGAAGATAATTCCACTTCAATGATCTCTTATATCTTTCTGACATAACCTAAGACCCCTCATACTAGGTTTTGATCATGGTGTCTAGCTCGACTAGATTGATCGAACTTGACTTCCACATGCCCATCATCGAAATTTTATGTGCAAAAATGGGATCCATATGCCCACATGAATGGGAACAAATGCACCTATAAAAAGTTAAAAAATCATAGTATCATGTGTCCAATAACCCAACTGTTAAAATATGAAATATAGATGTTACATTTCAAAGGTGCATTATAATTAACTTTAAAATGTACATAAATATATTATTACTGAGTTGTTGCACCCAATCCCTACATTTAGCACATCCTCTTCAGCACGCGAGTAACGACCGGTTGCATCGTATTTCTCTCTGAATTGGTCAGTAGCCCAACTGTTGGGGCATATAATTGGCATATTTTCTTTTAAATGACCAGGATAAGGCACACTTCTACCATTCAAACGTCTGAATTATTTCCTATCACTATCCCATTTTATCCTCTTTTATTCGTACAATGCGCGTATAATTGGAATATTTTCTTTTAAATGACTGGGATAAGCACACTTCTACCATTCAACCGTCTAAATTCTTGCCTGTCACTATCCCATTTCATCCTCTTTTGTTCGTACAATGCGACCCACGGTTGTGTCACTTCAAAATTGTAAATAACGCATTTATTGATTGCCTCAATTTATGCATTCGCTGATGAAATCAAACTGACATATGGTACACATAGATCAAAATATACATTATATCGAAGTTCAAATGGAATATTTACTTTGTGTAAATTTGGAAAATCATAATTCGCTTACTCTTTATCAAGCGCATTTTTCCATTCATTTGGAGAAGCTCCCCTTCTCTTTTGTCTTCATCCCTTTCATCGTCTCAAATCACAACATCTGGTTTGTTGTTGAACTTCTTGATGTACTCACTAGCATAATAGAAAGACTCATACGATATGTATCCCTATGCCATAGACCCCTCGGGTTTTTCCCTTTTTCGAACAAAACCTTTCAATTTATTCATGTACCTCTCTAAGAAGAACATCCAATGACAAGAAACCACCCCAACTAATTCAACCTCATCTACTAGGTGGATTAGAAGATGAACTTGCAAGTCCATGAAACTCGTCGGTAGTTCCTTCTCAAACATACAAACAATCTCAACTATCTCTTGATGACATTGTTGAATACTAGCCACATGAATCTCCTTTGACGTGATCCAACATACAAATGCAGATAATTTAGATATGGCACATCCTAGGTCTTGGGGGAAGTCATGTTTCACTCACCCACACATCAACAAAGGATAATGGAACTACAAATTTATAAACACATGCAATAATATACAAAATTAGTTATGTTTTATGATCCCTAGACGGGATAAAATTTATTAATATAAAAAATAATAAAATCATGCTTTTGATATTATACGTACTCTTAGAAGATTCAAATGATCATGCGATTTCAACCCGGAAAAATGGTCTTCCACGGTGAAGCAACATCTTAGTGAAGACCCATATGAAGATCGCACCCTCACACCCATTATAGCTTCCTTTGCCAAAGAAAGGTCATGCATGGGACCTCACCTTCTTTGAAATACCAATTAGAGAGACTAGCATTTGATCCCATACTTTCTAATTGTCTTGGCCAATGTTTCTTTTTAGTTTTTGAAGTAATAAGATCTTTCCTAACAACCAATGTGTCACTTTGTTTCGATGATATGTGCCTCCATAAAGAAGATGCATTTTTTTAAAATATATGCATTGGTTCTAATAAGTGGGTAATCTTAAGATGCTCCCAATATGGGAGGTTATAAAAGATATATTTCCTTTTCATCCCAACGGGAAATTTCTCAACATAGGTGTCGAATAATTCTGGATCATCGAACATAGGCTTCCCATTTGAATCGAACATTTCTATGAACTCCTTCTCCTTCTCTGTCTCATATGCTCTAAGCCATTCAACTGGTGTCGTTATTGCAGGCCTTTGGGTTCTCTCTCATTTACCATTGAAAGTGGATGTTGCTCTTATGTAAGGGTGTTATTCTGGGAGGAATACCCTGGAGCAATCATACACTGGCTTTCGTAGGTCTTTGGACCATCTAGTTGTTGAAATTCAACAAGAAAATGCACCACATACTAGTGTGGGATTCCAGTCACACATGAGTGAGGAATTCAGTGACACATTAGTGCTAAATGTGGGCGTCTAATTTTTAAATAAATTGGACAATAAATTTAATATTATCTCATAAAAACTTGTAATAGTTAACTAAGTGTGATAGACTTAGTTAGCTCAATAATTTCGAGTAGAGGGTCAAAGGTGAGGCATGTAGAGTGATTCTATTACTTAGATGGTCCACTTGCAGTTGTAGCACTAGTGTGGTGTGAGTGTAATCAATTAACTCAAATTAATTGAATTAAAATTAGTTTAACTATTTCTAAGCGAGTGATGAGCTAGTGGAAGTTCAAGTGAATTAAATTAGATTTAATTCACAAGTAGCGATCTACCAAATAACTGATGATTCACTATTAATAGATGCATGCATGTCAATTTTGATGACGACCCAATTGAGACAAAGGTTAAAGGGAAGTAAAATGTCAGTTGTATTATTAGCGAATTAATCGAGCACAATTATAAAGACACAGGATGCCCATGATGGTTGCACAGTCAAGGAAGGTTGGAATTCCTATTTAATAGGAATATTTTTCCTAGGAATTTCATGAGCAAGGCAGGCTGAAGGTGGGCAGGAAATTAGCTATGTGTTTGTACAATTTTGTCTAGATCAGTGTGAGACAATTGGTAAAGTGTATGAGGTAGTGGTGAGCACACATGCATTGTATTTTTTCATGATTCCTTGGCTGATTATATGATAAATATAGAGGGGTTTTGAGCAGTTTCTTTCCCCGGGTAAATCTTGTGTTGTGCGATTGATTTACTTCTTTCTATTACTTGCATGTGATTTAGCGATCATGATTTATATTCCACAAATATTGTAGAGGATTCAGTATCTTATTTTAGTACATTACATGATCAAATTGAATCCATTGGTGTAATTTTTACATGGTATCATAGCGCCAGGAATCAAAATAGCGGAGAAGAAATTGAGTTTTTTTTAAACAATATTCAAATTTTCACATACATTCTTTGGAGCTAGAAGCTGACCAGGATGACATTTCACACGCTTGAGACTCGAATATGCACTCGAGGGAAATTCAAACTATATTTCATGAAGGGACAGGATGGAGGCAGTATTGGAGGATAATGTTTTGAAGGAGTTCATTGACACTAATATTCCTGAACCCAATTAGGAAAATGTTGTGCAGCATTAAGCATGGAGGAAGAATTTTGCAAAGGTGAGGAGGATATTATTAGAGGGAGTTTGAGATCATATTGTCTCGAGTATCCATGGAAAGGAAACTCCATATGCTATGTAGAAGGCCTTGACAGATCTATTTCTAAGTAGCAGTGACCACATAAAATTGGCACTCAAGGATGAGCTGAGGAAAATCAAATGGAGAAGGGTGACACAATCCAGAAATACTTGACCAAGTTCACTCAATTTCGAGATGATATTAGAAGTGTTTGGATTACTGTAGTTGATGATGACCTTGTGAGCCTAACACTTCTAGGCCTTCCCAAGAGGTTGCATAGTTAGTAGGACTCTGTGAATGGGAGGGAGAAGTTACCATATTGGGAGAAACTATGGTAAGATTTGGTACAAGAAGAGTTTTATTGGAATACCAGGGATGGATCCTCATCCAAGATTGATGATGAGGAAAATTGTGCCTTGGCTGGTAAGGAAAATAAGGGGAAGGGGAAGAAGTCCTATTCCAAATATGACACCGAAAAATAAGGCAAGAAGCATGACATGCCAAAGGTGAAATGTTTTCACTGTCATGATCATGGACACTATGCCAAAAATTGTCCACAAAAGAAGAAGAACGACAAGAAGGCTCCGGGAGCTGCAATGAGTGAAGCTTTGGCCTCAAATTTTGGGTTTTACTTCTCTCTCATCGCATGCATGTTGTCAACTGTAATGGGATCTATGTGGAACTTGGATAGTAGAGCATCTTTCCACAGGACAGGAAATAAAGAACTCTTTAGTATCTTGGAGGATAAGGATCTTTAGATGCACATCGATATGGGTGATGACAGGAGGCATAGCGCTATCGAGATTGGTACTGTTACTTTCTAGATACAATTAGGTAAAATTTCATATTAAAATATGTCATGCATGTACTAGGATTGAAAAAGAATTTAGTTTCAGTTGCTATGTTGGAGGATATTTAATATGATGTGGTTTTTAGTGAAGGAAAGGAATTCCTTCGTCACAAAGCCATAGGACATGTAAAGAAGATTGGAGTTCGTGTGAAGAACCTCTACAAACTTGATGAAGATGGCTGCGCAACATTGAAAAGTAAAGCAAGGGAGGTAGTGAGCCGGGATAGAGGTGAGTTATGGCACAAGAGATTGGGACATCTACACCACAGTGCTTTGAGGATCATGCAACAAATTTCTACATGTATTCCAAAGGGTACTCTTGTGAAGATAAACACACACAAGGGATGTACCATGGGGAAGTATACAAAGGCCACATTTCATGAGAAGGAGAACCAAGCAGCGACAATCCTTGAGATATTTCACTCAGACGTGTGTGGACCATTCTCTACAGCTTCCACAACAAAGCACATGTATTATGTGTTTTTTGTTGATGATTTTTATAGAAAGTGTTGGATCTTCTTTCTGCAGAAGACAGATTAGACATTCTCCAAGTTTTGTGGGTTCAAAGCACTGGTAGAGAAAGATACATGGAAGAAGGTGAAGGCTTAAAGGAGCAAAAATTGTGGTGAGTATATATCTAATGAATTCAAGAACTCCTGCGCCAAAGAAGGAATTAAGAGAGAATTGATTTCACCTCATAATCCACAACATAATGGGGTTGCAGAAGAAAAAATAGAACAATTGTGGGAGCAGCACGATATGTTACATGATCAGGGCCTATTGTTGCATCTATGGGCAGAGGCATGCAACACAACGATATTTGTGTAGAACCGTAGTCCTCATCGAATACTTGGCATAAGTACACCAGAGGAGGATTTTTCAGGTAAGAAACCAGATGTTTCATATTTTAAAATTTTTGGCTCATCTATCTATTGCCATGTGACCAAAGATGCCAGGAATAAGCTAGAACTAACATCAAAGGTTGGGATATTTGTGGGGTACATTGATACTCCCCACAACTATCAGGTGTATTTTTCAGCTAACATGATGAAAATTATCATGAGAGATGTTAAATTTGATGAGGATAAAGCCACGAGATTGTCCGTTGAGAGGGAGATTGACTTGCATGCAGATGAGGAACTCTTAGTTCCAAAGGATGAACCTCAGGATGTGGAGCATCCACAAGCAGAGGATTATGGAGTGGCAGAAACCACTCATGCAGAGCCATCCACCATAAATGGTAGGAAGCACATTAGAGATGTTGACAGATTGATGCTACATGCGACAGAGCATGTAGGTGCGCCTACATCACAGCGTAGGGAAAGAAGGTCCCCATACAGGTATACTGGATACATGGCTCTTATGAGTGAGTGTATTTTGAAAAAAACATCCTCTTTTGATGAAGCAGTGCAGAAGAAAACATGGGTCGATGCCATGGTTGAGGAGTATAACTCCATTATCAGAAACAATGCATGGGAAGTGGTCCCAAGACTAGTGGGGAAGTTAGTGGTTGGATCCAGGTGGATCTACAAGGTGAAGCAAGCAGCAGATGGGAGTGTGGAGAAATACAAGGCTATATTTGTGGCCCGAGGATTCTCACAGGTAGAGGGGATTGACTATGAGGAGACTTTTGTACCGATTGCAAGGTACTCATCGATTAGATCCATCCTTGCACTCTCAGCACAGATGGGGTGGTAGATACATCAGATGGATGTAAAGACACCATTTATCAATGGATTTATCGAGGAAGAAGTGTACATTGAACAACCAAAAGGTTTTGAGACCTTTTACAAGGAGTCGCATGTGTGCAAACTCAAGAGAGAATTTTATGGGCTGAAGCAAGCACCTTGTGCTTGGTACATCAGGATCGACAACTATTTCACTGGGTTTGGCTTCAGAAAGAGTAATGCGGATGCGAACCTATATCATATTGTGGTTGATGGTAAGATTTTGATTATTTGACTTTATGTTGATGATATTATACTGACAGGTGATGAGTAGCTCATAACTTCTTGCAAAGAGGATCTTGAAAGAGAGTTTCAGATGAAGGACATGGGGCTCTTGAACTATTTCCTTGGCTTGGAAATATATCAAAGAGATGGGGAGCTATTTTTATCTCAGGGAAAGTATGCCAAGGATATTTTGAGGAAGTTCCACATGGAGGGCGGAAAACCCATTGAGACTCATCTTGCAGATAACTGGAGGAAGGAGGATGCTACTTCAAATGAGGTAGTGGATGCTACTGTTTATAGGTAACTTGTGGGTTCACTTATGTATTTGGTGAACACATGACCATACATATGCTACACAGTTAACCAGCTTAGTCAAGCTATGGTTAATCCTACCAAGCTCTTTTGGAAGGCTGGGAAGCATGTGTTGATATATCTCAGGGGCAGTAAAAAATAGGGATTATGGTATAGACAGATAGAGGGAGTGAAGCTTCAAGGCTTCACCGATGCAGATTGGGCAGGAAATCCATCAGATAGGAAGAGCACATCAGGGGGCATCTTCAGCATAGGATCAGTAGTAGTTTTGTAGTACAGCAGGAAGCAGAGATTAGTTGCACTCAGTTCAGCCGAGGCAGAGTGCATGTCAGCTAGTTAGGCTGCATGCGAGGCCATCCGGATGAGGAATATACTTGTTGGTTTGTTTGGTCATTAGATGGATCCGACAGTGATAGATTGTGATAACCAGAGTTGCATAAAACTCTCGGTTAATCTGGTATTCCATGAAAAGTCCAAGCATATTAACATTTGGTACCACCATCTCATAGATTTTGTTTAGAGGAAAATTATGTTGTTGTAGAATATTCCCACATAAGATCAGGATGCAGATATATTGACAAAGGCGTTTTCAAAGAGAAAATTTGAATATCACAGAGGTAGGATCGGGGTAGCTAATAATCCCTTTCTTTTTGAGAGGGAGTGTTGAAATTCAACAAGAAAATGCACCAAATACTAGTGTGGAATTCTAGTCACACATGAGTGAGGAATTTAATGACACATTAGTGCTAAATGCGGGCATCTAATTTTTAAATAAATTGGACAATAAATTGTAATCTTATCTCATAACAACTTGTAATAGTTAACTAAGTGTGATAGAATTATATAGCTCAATAATTTCGAGTTGAGGGTCAAATCTAAGGCATGTAGATTGATTTTATTATTTACAGGGTCCAGTTTGAATTGTAGCACTAGTGTGTGTGAGTGAAATAAGTTAACTCAAATTAATTGAGTTAAAATCAGTTTAACTAGCTCTAACTGAGTGATGAGCTAGTGGAAGCTCAAGTGAATTAAATTATATTTAATTCATAAGTAGTGATATGCCAAGTAACTAATGATTCACTATTAATATCTGCATGCATGTCAATTCTGATGACGACCCAGTTGAGACAAAGGTTAAAGGGAAGTAAACTATCAGTTGTGTTATTAACGAATTGCCCGAGTGCAATTATAAAGCCACAAGATTCCCATGATGGATTTTACAGTCAAGGAAGGTTGGAATTACTTTTTAATAGGAATGATTTTTCCTGGGAATTGTGTGAGCAAGGCAGGCTGAAGGTGGGCAGGAAATTGGCTATGTGTTTGTCCAATTTTTCCTAGATAAATGTGAGACGATTGGTAGAGTGTATGAGGTTGTGGTGATTGTATTGTTTCATGATTCCTTGGTTAATTATACAATAAATATAGAGGGGTTTTGAGTAGTTTCTTTCCCCAGGAAAATCTTCTATTGTGCGATTGGTTTACTTCTTTCTCTTACTTGCATGTGATTGAGCGATCGTGATTTATATTCTACAAATATTTTAGAAGGATTCAATATCTTGTTTTAGTACATTGCATGATCAAATTGAATCCATTGGTGTAATTTCTACACTAGCTTTCAGATAAGGTCCACAACATTTACATTCATAATACCCTTTTGTTACAAGACCTGCGAAATTATTGTATACAATATGCATGGCACGTTAAATAATATCATGAAGATTAGAGCAATTACAGTGAATTAAATAATTAATATGCGAAAGAATATTTTTACGTATATAAACAAATCAATAAACATGTCATTTACTAGAGAAAACTTCTAATCCTGGATAATCATGTGTCGTGTAAGAACATATGCCATACAACGTAAAACTCCTCTCTGCTGCGATGGGATACATCATATACATTTATCCCATCCCATAATTCCTTCAATTCATCTACCAGTGGTTGTAAGTAGACATCCATATTCTTCACTTGTTTTCTACCAGGGACTATGAGAGCCAACATAAGCTGCTCATTCTTCACAGACAACCATGGGGGGATATTGTTATTGATCACTACTATATGCCAAACATAATAGTTGGTGTTCTGGAGGGAATATGGGTCAACGCCATCCATGGCTATGCTGAGTCGTAGACTTCATACTTCATCCTTGAATTTTTCAGGCCATGTATCCTCTATATGCTTCATGGCTATTGAATCTGTTGGGATTCGCATAACTCTCAACTTTCTTCTGTGTGAGGCATGCCATCCCTGCAACATAGCTAATTCTTTGCAACAAAAGAGCCTTTGAATCCTTGGGATTATGGGCATGTGCCTCATATCTTAAAAGGAGGACCACGTGATTTACCCTTCTTTTTTTATTTATCATACCTGTCATGCCCACATTTCGGACACATCTCTTTGTATACATATTCTCCTCTATATAAAATACAATCATTTTGAAATGCATGATATGATATGTACTCAACACCCAAGATTTTCAACAATTTCTTTGCCTCTTCGCAGCTACCGGGCAAGACATTATCACTCAGAAGAACCTTATCTTTGAATAAAATATACTTGGTCATGGAAAATATTAAATGTACATTAATGCCAATAATTATTAATGTTAATAAAACTGACCATTTGTAATGTTGATTGTGTGACAATATTTCTCAAAATATAAGGGGCTTGATGGTTAATTACCTCAAAATTTCTGAGAAACATGCATTTGACAAGCCAAAATTTTCTTTCAATTTGTACAGTAACATCATTGTCCCCAACTGGGTAAAATTTGACTGATCGTCAGGTCCAAAGAGAGGGGTGGTGGAAGCAAATTTAAGGCTTTCGAAAAAGGTATCAATGATATGAGCATCATCCCCTAGCTGATAATCGTTCTGGAATGCATATAACAACATTTTCTACATGGCAGTCGTATCCCTTAAGTGATCATCCATACCAGCCTCTATTTGATTGTGTCCATTTCCAGCTTGTGAAGAACTACTATTGTTGTAGTCATTCCTAATTGGTGAATCTGGACATAGTGGGAATTGAATAGGTGGTTGATTCAACCATTATTGGTATCGTTCCTCTTTGAGTTTTTCTCTTAATTCAGCCTTCTCTCGATTTGACATTGTCATGGGGTGCAACAGAAGATGGTAGGTAAGTTCGTCATCATCAATAGAATCCTAATAATTTCAAAAAATATATTTGAACATGATTAGCACAAAATCAATGATATCAATTAGTAAGCACGTCAATGCATGATTAATTGGTTTGACATTGAAATAATTACATTATACCAAAAAATTATTATTACCATCATTGTCCCAGGATTGTGGCTAGAAGATGGCATGTTACAATTGGTAGGGTGAAGTGGCTGTCCATTTTCATAAACCAACCGCGCCTTGCGGTATGCTGCTCCTGATAAGAGCTTCCGAAGTTTTGAAACTGTTTGAATATTTTGTGCATCTGAACCCGATTCGAAATCTGCATGAACCTGCAAATTTGTATACATTAATTTTATTTAGCTGATTGACATGGACAAAAAAAAAATCATTTATATAATTGAAATATAAACAAAATTTGAAGTAATTACGTTTGGAGATGGATAGGGAGAACTCCGCGATGGACTTTGAGAAATATTATGGAATGAGCTAGATTTTGAAGAATTGTCCATTTGATATAATAATGATATTTTCTCCTTGCATTTGAGCAAAATCAACAATAAATTTTGGTGTACATACCTAAAGTAATTTTAGTGCCTTAAAAAAGGACTTATTTTTATCAGTGCTAATGTACTGTTAACCGCACCAGTGTGGTTTTATTAATGAACATTGGTGCTGTCAGTTAACAAACACATTGAATATCGGGAAAATAAAAAAGTGCAACTTTATTTTTTTAAAGTGAAAAAAAACGGTAATTCAAAAATGGGTGGCAAATTATTTTCGGAAATCTAATTTAATAAAAAAGTTCTTTAAATAGTAAAAGCTATTCATTATTTCATTATTTTTGAAAAAAAAATCAGGTAGGGATTTGCACGAGAGACATACCTGGAGCAAGAGAGCACGAGAGAACTGTGGAGCAGAAAAATACTTTCGAACAATAACACTATTTAGAGAATCAAAATTTGAAACATTTGGCGATTCACACAAAAACCCTGTAGTATAGTAAAATTGTTAAATTTTACTGTAATAATTTTTTTTTACATTTTCTATTAGATTTACTACATGCATAGTATAAATATTAATTTTTTCTGGTGCATTTGACTAATAAAATCATTTAAAATCTCTATTCCTATTTACATTTAATTAAAAATCATAAGGAAAAAGAAATATGTTCTTACATTAAACCCTTGCTTCTTCTTGTTTATGTGACTTCACAATTAGGGATTTTCATTTTAGATTTATAGGGTTTGTATTACTATATATATAGGCGTATGGAATCTAACCTGCGGGACCACTTGCAGATTTGGATCCCAATCCATGTCGGCCCTTACATGATTTTTTTAAAAACAACTTTTTTTAATCGATATGCATTGTTAAAATAACGCAACAATCCGCGATTGTAGTATAGCACACTGGGCACGTACTAACAAAAAACATTGTTTGATGAAAACATTTTTTTATTAATTTATGTTTATGTTAATCGGTGCTCCGGTATTAATATAACGCACCAAGTCTCCTTGTTGACAAAGAGCACTGTACGATGCTTCTACTGTATTAGCAATGCGTTTATAAGAACCTACCGCACCGCGTTCGGTGTGTAAGTTGCGAAAGGCGCACCGTTTTCTTGATTTTTTTTTTCCTGAAAAGTATGTGATTTATTTATCAAGTATATTAATGAATGGTACAATTTTCATACTGATAAATAAATGGTTGACAAGAGTTCAAGTAACAAAAATACTGATAACTCATCCAGAAAAGAAAAAAAGGCAAGTTCTTTGTAAATTATTTACAAAAATTATTATTTTTGAACTATATGTAAGTTTAACTAATATGTATTGTTTAGTGTGTATCACGCAGAGCCACAAAATGGCAAAGCTCGATAAGATTATTTCGGATCTAAAACCAAAAGAGTGTAAATTCTTGATAGAAAAATTGCAGAAGGATGAATCAGGTGAATGAAAAAATACTATCGATCCAATATTAGTTTTTTTTTTTTAATTTTCATTAATAATATACTTAAAAATATTAGATAACATGTTTCAAACAATATATTAATTAAGATATTTTTAATGTTCTACAGATACCAGCAACGAAGAAAATTAATTTTGTTCTAAGAAAAGAAGAAAAAAAAAGAACATGCAAATGAAAATGAATTTCTCCTTAGCTCATCTGGAGTGGAGCTGGAGGTTAACGAAAGGGGAACATATTTTTACAAAACTTTGAGGGATCTAGTGGAACGAATGTATAGACGTTCTTTCCACTTACAATAAAAAAATCAATCCAATGATTCCAAGAACCAAATTTTATTTAAACTACAGGATGAGTTTACAGAGAATTGGTCAATGAGACATGTCAAACTTTTAATAGAAAAAACGTACAACAACAAAAAAAAAAATTTGAAAAAGTAATATTCTTTTAAATGTTTTTCTAGAATTATATGTATATATTACTACAAAGAAATCATTTATAAATATCACTTTTGTTATATTTACTTTCCATATATCAATACAAAAATTAAATAGTTTATTGTCATGTTACATTTTCAGGAAGATTATGCAAATCTCAAAGGATGAACGAGCTGATATCAGAAATATGTCAATATGTCCAAAAAGGTGTACAAGGAGATGGTCAAAGAAATGGACATAATTGCATCGCACGAGGAGCCATCTCAACAACAACGTGCTTCAAATGTAATATGTAATCATTGAATTTTTCGATTAGACACAATAAATAAACAATTTAGCATTAAATATTAATTTTCAAGTATTTTCTTTAAGAAAAGAAAATAAAATGGAACCCATTCAACACATAAAACATGACGACAAGGAGGAAAAGGGTTGATATATATGTTTCTGAGTAATTGATACTTCCTTATAACAACTTAACTAGATTTCATTTTTGTATATTTTAAGTTTTTTTACAACAATCATCATTAAATGTCTTCAAACAAGTTCTAAAATATGAAGATGAACAATCAGAAGAATTGATTGACATTGGGTTAAATATGGGTTGTCAGTATATGTTGGCATATCAAAACTTAGTTGTGGAATTTTTAAGCATCTATCTTGTTTTACTTAGCTCCGTCTATAATTAATAGAAAAAAAAATATTTTATATTAAATCTATGATTTGTTATGAGGTATAAAACTTGCAGGAAAAATAGTATGGAACTACTCCAACAAATGAATTGTTGAGAGATGGAATGAAATTTTGTTTTGAAATAATGTGTATAGTTCATGAGTCAATTATTTCTATGGTACATATCTTTCTGATTTACATTGATGTATATTATTTAATATTGAAATTTTCATTCTTCCCACCAATGTATATACAATCATTACACTTTATTTTTATGTTTGCAGATGGAAATTGAAGAAGAAGAAAACAATCAACACAATGAACAAAACATTCCTTCGAATAACCCAAGTCATGGAAGTAGCTCGAGCAGTGACAACAGTTCTAGCGAAGAATGATGATCAATATGTTTGGATATCAATGCAAGGCGTTGTATTTTTTGAAATATTTGTATGTGAAATCAGACATTTTGTTTAATGTAATGGACATAGTGTCCCAATGGAAAGACAAAGGGATACCAATAACTATCCCATTTTGTATGAAAAATAGTATATATATATATATCTAATAAAATACGATTTAATTTATTCTATTGTGTTCTCCATTGTCACCGTGAAATGTTACACCACTCATTAAATATATGGATGATTAAATAGTATAATTAAGAGATGCAAAATTTGATGATATGATATAAAAAATTCATCCAAACATCACATTCAAATGCACTAATAAAAATTTAATTGATATGAATACTGTTATAAGATATGTGTTTACTTTTGATGAATAATGAATTTTGAAAAAACACAATAATTGCACTGCACAGGTTGATGTTTCTAAAAAATAGAAAATGAACACTGGTGCATGTTACTTATTGCACATCGGTGTGTTTGTATGATACTACACACTGGTGCATTTCTACGACCTATGGGCACTACACCAAATACCAATACCAATTAGAACGTCCGGTGCACTTTATTGATGACTACCAGCCTGGCGAGTGAATAAATGTTGCATGCACTGATATGGCTTGCGTTTAATGCACCGATGCATTTTTATAACTTAACGTCTCGGTGCATTTTAACACCTAAACGGCCTGGTGCGTTTTTACACCTTAACGGTGTCGGTGCATGAACCTTCTATTGGCTCGGTGCGTCTTTGTGGGTAACACACACCGGGATGTTACTAAATGCCCCGGGGCTTCTGAAATTTGTTTTCCATCCTAGTGCTTGGTATATTTACTGTACCGGTGCGTACATGGTAAAATTCACCGATGCGTTCACACATGAGGCGTGCACCGATGAGAAAAACATCCGTAAAAACCTCGAGCTGCCCAGTTTTTTTAGTTGTGTTGATGTTCCATTAGAAGCTCCGTCAAAACCTCTGTTACCAAAAACAAATGTTATAGAAAATGTTTTTTTGACAATTTTGGCCAATTTTATAACATTAAAAACCTCCTTTATAACCTTTGATAAAGGATCTTTTACTTGTAGTAGAAGGGTTTTTTTTTTAAAGAAGTGTTGCAAAGCTTTCATAAAAATAGAAATTTAGCATTTTAGAAGAGAAGATATATTTTTTGAAGAAATATGGCAACATCGAGTTTCCAACCAGAACTTCCTTGTTTCACAAGGAAGGATTATGATGCGTGGGCCATTAATATGGACACCATGTTGAAGGCACATGATTTTTGGGATCATGTAAAGTTTGGGTTTGCAGAATCTCAGAGTGAAGTACAGGAACAAGCTCTCACTAATGAAAAGAGGCAACAATGGAAGAAAGACAAAAGGAATAATGAACAAGCGTTGCTTCTTGTCCAACATGGAGTGGATCAAGCAGTGCTCCAGAAGATTATGATCACATCTTCAACAAATAAGGTGTGGGAAAATTTGGCAACAAGATATCAAGGTATGGTCAAAGTTAATATTGTTACATTGCAGAATACTAGGAGAGATTTTGAAGGTTTGCAGATGAAGGAGACAGAGGACATCGATTCTTTCATGAATCGGGTCATGTCTGTCGTAAATCAGTTAAAAATTTATGGTGAAGATATTAAAGATCAAACAATGACTGAGAAGGTCCTTAGATATTTGTCTACCAAGTTTGATGTGTGGTAGAAACCATAGAAGAAGCCAAGAATTTGGGAACACTAACAGTTGATGAGTTAATGGGATCACTTCTATCACATGAGGTAAGGATAGACAGAAGTAAGGATTCCACTTTAGAATCTACTTTCAAAATTCAAGTTTATGTAGAGGTAGATCAAGAGGCAGAGGACGAGGAAGAAGATATGGTTGTCACAGAGATGTCCGAGAAGAGCATGAACATGAAAGTGGAAACAACAACAGAAGCTTCAATAATAATTAAAGACTTGACAAATCAAAGTTGAGATGTTATTATTGTAATAAATTGGATCACTATGCCCGTGATTGCAGGAAGAAGATCACTGATTAAGGAAATCAGAGAGCTAATGTTAGTACACAGAATACTAACTCCATGTTCCTAGCTTGTCATAACATGCATGAACCTTTAGATAATGTGTGGCTATTAGATAGTGATTGCAGTAACCACTTGAAAGGCAACGTGAATTTGGTTACAAATTTGGATCAATCTGTGAAGACAGAGGTAAATTTGGGGACTGACAAAACTGTGGATGTAGATGGAAAATGAGTGGTCAAACATTCTGACCAAACAGGGGGAGCCCAAGACAATATCAGAGGTATATTATGTTCTTGTACTCAAACATAATTTGATAATTGTTGGTCAATTGACACATAAGAGATATAGAGTTATCTTTCAAGGAAAAGAGTGTGTTATTTATGACAAGCCCCCAAGAAAGAAACTAATAGCAAAGGTGCATATGACGAGGAAAAAACTCTTTCCTCTAATCATGAATTACAGCGATCAGGTTATTTCTTTTACAGTTGCATGTTCCAATGATTATTGGTTATGGCACTTTCGGTTTGGACACTTGCAATTTTCTGGTTTAAAATTGTTGCAGCAGAATCATATGGTGAGAGGATTACCTCCCATTAAAGAACCTGCTATTACTTGTGAGTGTTGCATCTTGGTAAAGAAACATCGCGAAATTTTTCCAAAAGGAGTTGCATACAAAGCAAAGAAACCACTTGAGTTGGCACATACAAACTTGTGTGGACATATGAGGACACAGTCGATTGGTGGAAGTTTTTACTTCATCACTTTTATTGATGACTATAGAAGAAATAATTAGGTTTACTTTTTGAAGCGGAAGTCTGAAAATTTTGCAAAGTTCAAATAATTCAGAGCCTTAGTAGAGAACCAAAGTGATCGATAGATCAAGGTATTGAGGTTAGATCGTGGTGGAGAATATGATTCCAAGGAATTTCATGATTACTACAAACAACATGGAATCAAAGGAAAATTTACAACCAGGTACACACTGCAGCAGAATGGTGTAGAAAATAGAAAGAACAGAACAATTATGAACATGACAAGGAGCATGCTGAAAGGAAAAAACTTGTTTAATGAGTATTGGGGAAAAGCAGTTGCACGTGTTGTTTATGTGATAAACATATCTCCTACAAAGAGTTTGATGAACACAATACCAGAAGAAGCATGGTCAGGTATGCCGTGAAACGTATCTCATCTCAGAATTTTTGGATGTGTAGCCTATGCACATGTACCTAAGAAGATAAGAGGAAAACTGGGTGAAATAAGTGAAAAATGCATATTTAATGGTTATAGTGAGCAGTCAAAAGCCTACAAACTATATAACCCTGTCACCAAGAAGACCATAATCAACAAAGATGTTGTGTTCAAATAACAAGAGTCATGGAATGAGACTATAGACAAAACAGTTGATGCATAAACACCACTGTTGGAAGATAATGATGTAGCCACACCAGAGCAGACACCAAACAGAGCCACACCAGCAAGGATTTGAAGATTTTCAGAGCCGCATGGATCTTCAAGCAGATCAAAAAACCATAATTATCCTAGCAGCCAATCAGGTGATGAGTCAAGCAATGTTAAGAGAAATATGAGAAGTTTGAAATATATTTATGATAATTTAGATGTTAGTTCAAAATTTTCATTGTTTTCATTCCAACCTTCTTCGTTTGAAGAAGCAATGAGAGATGAAAATTGGGTGCAAGCCATGGATGAAGAAATTGAATCTATTGAAAAGAATGATACATGGGATTTGGTTAATTTACCAAATGATAAAAAACTCATTGGTGTGAAGTGGTTGTACAAGACAAAGTTAAATGAGAAAGGTGAAATTCATAGATTTAAAGTAAGACTTGTAGCAAAAGGATTCTCACAACAACCTGGAATTGATTTTGGAGAAAAGTTTGCTCCGGTAACTAGATTTGATACTGTAAGAGCAGTTATAGCCACAACAACTCAAAACAAGTGGAAAGTATATCATATGGATGTGAAATCAACCTTCTTGAATGATATTCTAGAAGAAGAAATTTATGTGCAAAAACCACCAGGTTATGAAGTTGAAGGTAAAGAAGATAAAGTTTATAGGTTGACGAAAGCACTCTATGGACTTAAGCAAGCACCTAGAGCATGGTATAACAGAATTGACAGCTACATGATCAATAATGGATTTTGCAGAAGAAACATTGAGCCAACCTTGTACACAAAGGTAAATGAGCATGGAATTTTTTTATTGTTTGCTTATATGTTGATGACATGATTTTTATAGGTGATCTTGAGTTAGATGAATTTAAAGCAACCTTGATGAAATAATTTGAGATGATAGATCTTGGTCTCATGTAATATTTTCTTGGCATAGAAGTTGAGTAACTTGAAAAATGAAATTTTATTTGTCAAAATAAATATGCAAGAGATTTGTTGAAAATATTCATGATGGACAATTGCAAACCTGTCCCTACATTAGTTGCAACAGATACAAAGCTAAGCAAGGGTGATGAAGGATCATATGTCAATCCAACTCTATTCAAAAGATTGGTTGGAAATCTCATGTATCTCACAACTACAAGACCAGATGTTATGCAAGGAGTGAGTTTGATTTCGAGATTTATGGAGACTCCAAAAGACACACATTGGAGTGCAGGAAAAGAATTCTAAGATACATATCAGGAATTAAATATTGTGGCATAATGTATACAATTACAGAAAAGAAATATTTGATTGGATTTACAAATAGTGATTTTGTAGGTAGTTTGGATGATAGGAAGAGCACTTCCAGTTATGTGTTCCATCTTGGTTTAGGTGTGATTTCATGGGCATCTAAGAAGCAACCTATTGTGAAAATATCATCAACAAAAGATGAATATGTAGCAGCAACATCAGCAACATGTCAAGCAATATGGTTAATAAGAGTATTGGATGGACTCAAGCAGAAACAACAAGGAGAAGTAAATTCTATAATTTAAAATATCTTATTGTTGTATATTAAAACATATTTTTATTTATAATAAAATAAAATAACAATTATATATGTGTATTTATATTTTTAGTTCAGAATCAAAACATAGAAACCTTGGCCCTAATTATGGAGGCTCACCCGAAAGGAGTATAAGAGAGTCGAATTAGTGATCAACAACAACTAGGAACAATATCAAAGAAATTCACAATTGGTTTTAGACCACTTGAGTTAACCTTTGGGGCTAAGTACATATGTGAAATTATGCTAATATCTACCAAGTGGCTAAAGGGATCAAATCTCTCAAGATGTAAACATTTTTTTGAGTGCAAAAGTCAAGGAAAAATTTGCACCTCTAGAGATTTGATTCTCGTGGGCTCTTGGTAGGTCTCAACTAAGATAAATTTACGATGGTTTTGAACGAGACAAAGTAAAATATTTTAACTATAACGTTTTGTATAATTTATAGATTTTTTTTATTATATGTGTGTGTGTGTGTGTTTAATACTTTTTAACATGCTACATTTAAACATTGAAGGAATTACAAATCTCTATCCTACTTTCAAATAGAAAGAAATTATTATAATAAAATGGAATAAATTACACATTATATATATATATATTAAACTATTTTATTTTTCTCATGTAAAGTTGATATATAATTATGTTGTTTATAACTCATAGTAAACTATTTTTTTTGCTATTAATATATTTTCGTTTTAAATGTTATATGTCAACATAGAATGAATTACACATGATGTAATATCAATAATATTATTTTTACATGTGATTTTTCAACTCCATACTAAATAGTGAAGGAGTTACATCTCCTCTCATACTCAAAAGTAAATTATTATTTTATTTTACTTTTAATCAATTTATCTCTCTATATAAAGTTTGTTGTAAAAGTAAAGTGGAAATTGAAGTATTTTATTTATGACATAGATTGATTTGTTTTGTAATTAATATTTTTTAATTTGTTAATGTATGTATTATTTTATTATTTTAAAATATATTGTTATGTGAGTTTGTAGAAGGTGTCACACTGAGTTGGTAGAGGGCCTCTCCCTACAACAATTAGATGGTAGAAGATTTAACCTCCATGGAATATTCATAGTAGTATTCACAAATCAAAGGTTTATGATATTTTAATTAATTTATTTCAAATTAATTAACGAAAAATCCATTCAATTTATATGAGTCATGTTGTGTGTGTCCTCTCCATGGAATATTCATAGTAGTATTCACAAATCAAAGGTTTATGCTATTATAATTAATTTATCTCAAATTAATTAACTAAAGAGCCATTTAATTTATGAGTCATCATGTGTGTCCTTTGGAAAAGTTTAATTTTTCTAAAGATGACTCCCATCTTGATCTCTCCCTATGAGGTTTGAATAAGAGACTGGATGAAGACTAAACCCCATACAAATTAACCATTTTACACCTTAATCCCTCTAGACCCTTGATAGATCCAAAGTGAAAATTAATCTAAACTGATAATTTACATAACACTTCATGACATATTTGTTAAGTAAATTAGACACTGAAAAATTTATATTTTATATAATAAAAAATAAACATTTAATTAATTATTAATAAAATTTGTATAATAATAATTTTGATAATACGTGAAAGAAAATATTAAAATAATTATTAAACTTTAATTTTAATTAATCATAATATATGTGTATTTAAAAAAATTTAATATTTATAGCAAGACAATCATAATTAGTTTACAGATAAGAATATGTTCAATATATATTACGTATTTATTTATAGAGGGATTTTTTCATTAATTTCTAAGAACTATTTTCTCGTATCGAATTTTTTAAGCGTTCATGGGAACGTCTCAATTCAATGTTTCACAATCTCAATTAATCCTTTGTTGGGTTCATTTACGTATTTTTAGCTACACTTTGTGATGCCAATATTGCACATGGTATTGCATCTTTAAAAGGATTGTCCTTTGTAATTTTGCATAAGTTTTATAGATAAAATTACCTTATCAATTTATTTATAAAAATATGACATTTTTCCATTTTCCAAGTAGAATTTCAATTTTAAAAGGGTACATAACCTTTGTATTAAATAATTATAAGTTTTATTTTAGTTAGGAGATCATTTTATGAATTTCTTCCATTTAATAAAGAAGTGTGGGAAGATTTTGTTTTTTTATCTTAGTTGAAATTATGTATGGATTTATAAACTAGTCCAATCATATAAATTATATGGTTAATAAATGTCTATAGACATTAATCCATAATAAATATCAAAACACTTCATCATATATCTCAAGTTGTTAAAATTTTAAAAAAAAAGTCATAAGAATAACTAAATTATAACTTTATTTAATAAACTTATTATTATTGGTGATAAAAAAAATAATAAATAAGTTACACAAATATACATTTGAAAAAAACATGTAACAAGATTCATAACCATAGAGACTCACCCCCATTTTGTCATGGATATTTTTAATTTGTAAATAGGCTTTGTTACAATACCATGGATTAACAATACCACATGCCCAAAAAACCATAACCCATTCATATGACAATTGTTCATATGACATTTTGTTAATAAATGAATTTAATTAAAAGGGAAAAACTACATAACCACTTTAGAAATAAATCTTAGGTTTTGATTTGTGTATAATATTAAGAATATTCTTGAATATTCTATGGAGGTTAACCACACACACATATAACCAGTCTACTTATATAACCAGCCTATATCCATCTTAACTACCGATGCCCAGCTTATATCCATCTTAACTATAGATTTACAAAGCCTGGAGAGGGATCAAATCTCTTAAGATGCAAACATCTTTTATAGTGAAAAGAGATTTGATCCCTCTCACCTCTTGGTAGATAGAGATTTGATCCCTCTCACCCCTTTGGAGAGGGATCAAATCTCTTAAGATGCAAACCAAACATATTTTATAGTGAAAATAGATTTGATCCCTCTCACCCCTTGGTAGATCCGAAGTTAAGATGGATATAGGTTGGTATATTATATATTTAGTTTACATCGAAATATTTTATTTATAATTCACGTTCTTCACATTAAAATGTTAAAATATGTCCTCTCAGATTTTTTTCATTTAATTATTTTTATTATTAATATTTTCTAAAATATTAGATATAAAATCCATATTAAGAATTGAAAGAATTACAAATATCCCTCTTACATTGAATTAGAAAGAAACTATTAATGGAATACAAATTCTCTTAATTTTTCTCTCCCTCATGTTAAAATATTTTAGAAAACCTACATATTGAAATATTTTATTTATAACCTATTTATTTATTTTATTAACAGTAAAATATTTTTTGTTATTACTATATTGTAGTTTTAAGTATCACATATAAAATTAGGCATAATGTAATATCAATAATACTATTTCCTATCATATTCATATTAAGTAGTGAAGAAATTACATTTCTTCCTTGTAGTTAAACGTGGTTTTATTATTATTATTATTATATCTCTATATAATGTCATGTAAAATAAAGGTGAAAATTGATGTATTTTAATTATTGCCAACATTAAATTCTTTTGTTATTATTATTTTAAATTTGTTAATTTAAATTATTATTTTACTATTTTTTAATGTAATGTTACTTGACAACATATTCTTTTGTTATTATTATTTTAAATTTGTTAATCTAAATTATTATTTTACTATTTTTAAATGTAATGTTACATGACAACATCTATGCGATACTAGGTTGTAGAGTGCCTATCTAGGCAACAAGTGCTACAAGGCACCTTAGTCCCTACCACTCAAGTTAAAAATTGTGTTATAAGAAAATTCTCATAAAAAATTATAACCTACATTGGTCAATGTTAGCTAAATTAATAATGGTTAATAGGAAAATGGAATCATATACTCTTTCTTTAGGATGAATAAATTGATATGTGAAGTGGATAAACTAGCAATTGCACCACATGTTGCAAAGGAAAAATAGTAAGGCAATAGTGTAGTAAAGAATAGTCTTAAACCCTTACTCTTCCATGATGACAGTGAAAGTTTCACCCGAGGTGCAAAAATCATGGATTTCGTTAATACTCAAAACCAATTCAACAATTTGAAACATTGTGAAAGTATACAAAAGATTAAGAACTTTGTTTCTCCGTTGTATAAGTCAAATATAAAACAAAAGGGAAAAATACAAAAAACCAGTAAATTTAAACCAAAATGCATATGGGCCAACATTATTTGAGTCCGCACCATGTCATCCTACAGTTGGAATCTGAGTGTTTTGCAGCATTTTGTTTCCATCTTGAATTGAGGGGTTACCCTCTAGGGCTTTCCCTCTAGGGCTTGCTACTGATACTTTTCTACACTGTTGTCAGATTGAATATTGTGTAGGAGTGCCCAAACTTCAAAACCGTGCGAAAAAAAAAGGTTCCTTCACTTTTAGTGGCCTAATTGTGGATCATAAATAGAGGATTGTCCAGAATTCATGACACTGCAAGAAAGAAATGTTCCCTTACTTTTCACCGACCTAATTGTGAATCATTGTTTCATAGTTTGGGTATGTTGTTCTCATTGGAATAAAAAAAACTATGATACTGGTACTTCCCTTTTTTTGGGGAAGGAAAAATGTTCATTGTAGCCTTTCATTAAGGAAATAGGCACATAAGTTAAAAAACTTTCTATATGTCAATATGTAACAAATTGGTAATTATATCATATTTGAAGAATTCTCAAAATTTTTAATGAAATATATCGAATATTTGTTTAATGTTCATAACATTCTAAGAAATTGACAAAACTTGGCTAAAATTTTAACTAAAGCATATGTTGGAGCGGGATCCCCTGAGGCACAAGTCCCAATGATATTTTTGTATGTGTGCTTTGCACAGATGTAGTCAAAGGGCTTTTGCCCCAATTTTGGACAGAATTTAAGCTTAAATGTAAACTGTGGGCCTCAAACCATGGTTTGAGACCATAGTATATGCGTGCTAGGCACCTTATAAATAGATAGAGTTTGTCTAATTCAAGTAGTTCTAAGTCAAGAAAGAAGTGATATGTGATATTGATATTAGGATAATATCTGCGTTTGTAAGGGTTTTCGGTTCGCTAAAAGGCTCCTGTTGGCTGTGTGCGTGAAGACCTAGTCCTGGCTGTGAGCAGACTCCACTGGCTGTGTGCGCGGAAGGGTTTTGTAAGAGTTTTGTAAGGATTTCTGAAGGAAAGATGATGTATGGACAGATTTTAAGAATCAATAGAAGGAACAGTTTTGGTGAACTATCTGTGTGATGTGTTATGTGTTTATGCTTATTGTTTATGTTTGATTCAGTTCTCATTATCTATTTACTAATTACTTTGTGTGCGAAGTTATCTGATATGACTATGAATGGTTATTAATGAACTGTTAAGTAAGTATCGTGCTTAAGATCTAGATCTCGCTCTGATCTGCTGTCTACGCTGAAGCTAGTACTATTCATGTGTTATTCTACTAGTTATTTCACAATCTCTCTGTTCTATTATAAACTTCTGCGCACATCTATATAGATCAGTTAGGGTTTTGATGAGGACCACTCCATTAAATTATTTCTCAGGATGCAGAAACCTGGTTCCAACACCCCCCCATACTGCTTCGGGTGAGACTTTGGTCTGTGCAAGCAGATCACTACTGAAAGGGCCAGTAGTTGGAGGGTTTGTTGGTTTATCCATAAACTCTGAACCTGGGTCAGGATCCCTCAAGCCAACAAATGGTTTTGTTTCCGGGACCGGGATCATCATTTTGAGGGAGATTTGATGTTGTGGTACCCTTCGCACAACGAATTACAAGACTGGTTGGATAGAAGGATCCTGGGATTTGTGTTACAAGAGAACAAAATTACTAAATTATCTAATGAACAATGGGTACGGAAGTATATTTATACAGAAGTGCATGAAATTTTCTTTTGTTCCTTTGCGCACGAATTGCAGGAGTGGTTTTCGCGCTTGGCTGAATTAAAAGATGACGTAGTCACTGAGTGAACTCCTGAATTGATTCAGTAAGTAGAAAAATTTGATAATAAGATCACTCATGTTGTAGATCATTAGATTGATCACCTCTTGGGAGGATTTGTGACTGAATTTGCGGTTGACACTTTGTGTCATATTTTGAAGCTGAAAGGAGGTTTTTCAAAGGCCCTAGATGTAATTTCTTGCGATCATTGAAATTATTACTAAAAATGATATTGTATGAAAAGGTTTATCTGTCAAAGCATACTACTTGAATGCATAAAAGAGGTTCAGTAACACGCAGTGGAAGAACTTATTGCAAAGACTCTGAATAAGTCCTCTATAGTGAACCTAAACCTAAGACTGATAGTTCAAGTGAACCTGAAGAATAAAACTCGTCATATCAAAAACCCTTGAATATGTTTCCCACTCCATCCACTCCACTTCTGAGTTCACATTTTTGATCACCCACTCCACCGCGCAGTCCGTCACCACCTCCACCTCCACCTCCAACTGAAGTAGATATGGCCGTGTCGATGAAATTGCCTAATTTCAGAGGTATTGGAAATGAGGATATTGGGCACTTTTGGATTGTGATTGAGGCCATATGGCAAGCTTAGCAGGTAAAAAATATTGGTATAAGAAAAGCATGGTTGGCTACTGCATTTCAAGATCGTGCTCTAGACTAGTACATTAGGTATGCACAAGAAAACCCTAATGCTACTTTGGAGGAAATTAAAGATTCCCTAAAAGAACAGTTTAAGAAACCTAATTCATACGCACAACTGATAATAGAAATGAAGGATATTCGTCAGGAACCTGGTGAATCTATATGGGAAGTTGATCAAAGGCTGAAGTGCACAATTAGAGATAGTGGATTTATTATTGATGATACTCAGCATAAGGAATGATTTATTGTTATGTTGCTTTTGCATTTATGCTAGCCATTGGGTTAGAAAAATATTGACCCACAAGCTGAGGCTGTAGAGGTTGCAATGAAACTGGAAGCTACCCAAACATCTGTTGCGCTGGGAACTCAACAGATTCAGAGTCAGATGGAAGCAATTCATATGGAAATTCAAAATTTGCGCAAGGACAAAGGCAAGGAGGTCTGCATAGAGATCTGGTGTATAAAGTGCAAAGCTTATGGGCATCATAAAGACCAATGTCCTATTTTTAACATTATCTGAATGTTGGAGGTCCTAGTCCATTGAAGGGGCCTGCAAGGGGTAATATATGCCAGATTGATGGACTGCATGATACTGATTCCTAAGGGTTGGAAAATATTAGCTTGACTTACAGCAACCATTCTGCAAGTTCTGTTCATCATTAGGACATGATGAGAATCATTGTTGGACCTATGATATGATGTTGGAAAAATACGAGATCTATATAATGCAGGTTGAAACTTGAGACTACATCACCAGAATCACCTTCTGGGCACGAAGGATTCCAAGGGAGAGGAAGAGGCCAAGGAGGTGGATCAACTGGTAGAGGAAGGGGACAAGTGATTTGTTATAACCGTGGTGATGTTGGTAATCATTCGCGCGCTTGTCAGAATCCAGCTAGATAGTCCTGCAAGTATTGTAGACAATTTGATCATGTTATAGAAGATTGTATTGTCTTGATTTATAAAATGCAGGAAAATAAGGCTCCGACGCAAAATCTTAAAATGGTCCATGTTGAGACTCGAGAGGAAGATCCTAGTGTGAATGTAGTTACTAGGAGTGGTGTAACTACCAATGAATATAAGGGAAAGCAACCAACTTCTAATGTATGGATCCGTAAAGCACCTGATAATAAAGAAGGCCTTGATCCTATGCGTGTAAAATAAACCTTTAATGAAGCAAGAAAATAATTCACAGAAGGAGATACCTCAACAAGTAATATAACTCTAAAGGGAGCCGGAGGAGAAGAAGAGATTAAGCCATTTTTGCAAGCATGTATAAAGTTATTGCACAACAAAAAGGTTGTTGAAAATTTGTAGGCATTAATAGATAATTGTGTAGAAAAAGAAAAGCCTCTGGTAGAACAACGCGCAGTCAACAAAATCTATAAGAACAAGAGGAGAACGGGTAAAGAGATGCATCTGACTGCATAGATCGATGCTTATGAAATGGACCAAGTAATTCTTGATTTGGGGTTAGATGCTAATGTTCTACCTAAACAAACCTGGCAACGCATGGGAGAACCAAAGTTAGAATGGTCCACTATTCAACTACACATGGCTAACCAGCAGAAGATCATTCCTTTGGGAAGACTGTCAAAAGTTGTGATCGATATAGAAGGGGTTAAGGTGTTGGAAGATTTTGAGGTCATTATCCTGCACTGCTAGGATTTTATTGGGCCATTGACATGAATGGTGTTATCAATTTGAAGAAACAAAGAATGGAATTTGAGAACAATGGAGTTCAGGTCATAAATCCTTTGGATCCTACAGAAGGTCAAAGGTATACTAAACTAGTGCACGCAGAGGATGATATGGATCAAATATATAAGCTGACTTTGCATGAGGAGGACTAGATTAATCCAACTACAGATGGGAATCTGAAATGGGAAAAGGATAGTTCTTGATTTTTAGACTCTGATGAAGAACTAGAGAACTGACAGAACATATTGCATGAGGTGTCTGCACTGCACTGTAATCGTGTAACCCACACCCTACGTTGAATAACATCTGAGGTACGTGATTTACCACATTATGATTGTTCAACTAATGTGAACACGTTTCTCGGAGAACTGGAAAGGTCTGTGCCAGTAGGCCAGAGGTTCCATGCTTTGGATCCTGGCTTGCCTGCTACTCCAACACGATGGTGGGAAACCCATAAGGATAATATGGGATATTGGGAGGAATGTGCGCAGATGACACGACTACGATTTGAGTGCCTAGTAATTAAAGAAGAAGACTTACACTCTGGGGAGGAGGATTCGCACAAACATCTGGCCAAATGGAATCAGGTCTGGGGGATAGAACCAAGACGTGAATGGGTTCATATGTTTATTCATACATTGGGAAAATTGCCAACTGAATGGTACTTAGAAACAAATCTACGCAGAGGCACGAATGACTGGTCTGCGCTCGTAGATAGTTTTATTTTGACCTTTAGCTATGAAAGTGGGCTTGATATCATTAGTGAAGCTTTGCTCATTAATTCACCGACAAGGGAGACTGTGCATTTCTGACACTTAGCGCTAGTAGATGTTAAGGAACCGCGCGCGCTCATAGGCACCTCGATCCCCTCAAATATCAGCCAAGTGCGCTCCATGATCAACCTTGTGGGATATTACAGAAAGCGCATTCCCCAATATAAATTAATAATTGCACCCATGACTAGACTACTCAGAAGAGGTGTGAAATTCCGTTGGGATGATGAATGTCAGAAAAGTTTGCAGTTACTATGGGATATGATAGATACTACACATTATGCTTTGAATTACCTGGTCAACAAGCCTTTGTTGGGAGGATAGTCTGTCAATGGTTCTGCTTTTCTTGGGATTATATGGTGCGGCATGTGTGTGGTATCTGCGCCAGTGGATTGACTGGTGCGCATACGTGTCAAAAACTAGTCATTGGAACTGTTGAGCTGCATTTTTGTCCATGTTTTTACGATTTTTATCAAATAAATACATACTTGTACCTGGTGTTTTAAATCATTATTAATCCATTATGTTGTTAATTAGAGCAATTTAGAAACAATAGCTAATAATTTATAAATTCTTGTTATTAGTTAATTTGATGAGTGTTTTTAATAAATTCCTTCTTGGTTGCAGAAGGTTCGTTGTAGGAATGCATTTGAGTGCGAATTCACCAAATGCATAAAAGCAACAGCTGGGTAGTTGAGTACGAGATTGATGTAGGCGAAAATATAAATTTTTTGACCAAATGGAGCAGAATATCTAAATTCCGAGACGTGGGTTTTGTTCATAGCACCATGTTTCATATAACCCAAAAACCATTTGGCAAGATTCAACTTCGTGAATGAATTATCGTCGGAGGAATATTCCGCTGAAAACCATTTCTGAACGTGAACGTATTAGGTCTTGCTCATCCACAAAACATATGAATAGTCACTTTCATAATGGAAGAACTTGCCATAGTAACAACATGCATGCAAGTTCCACGAGTCCTGGCTTTTCTACAAGCAATCAGAACCCTTGCCTTGAGACAGGTCCTGCATCTATATATGATCAAAAATTCTGGTGCTCCTTATCAGCCTCTTAACTTGTTTCAGAATGCAAGCTCATATACAGACTCAACAAATTATCTGAGCACTACATTATTACAATGCAGGTGTTTATCAGAACTTGGAAGGATACGAAAGCATAGGCTTTAGTGGTCACACAGGCTCATGGAGTGGCAATAATTATGGAAATTATGAGGGTTATTCAAATTATTCATACTACACAACGTCGGATTCAAGCTGTCCAAATCATAATCAAAATCAGGAATATCAGTCATGGGAAGACTATTATAGACATTCTGGTTCTGATGTTACATGTGTGCCTGGGACAGAACCTACAGTCATTGCTAGTACAAGTACCTCATCCTCTTTGGATTGTCCAATAATTCCAGGAGTTAGTAATGGTTATTCTGCAGTATTCCCACAACCATCATGGAAACCAAATGCCAATCCTTACTCCGAGGCCTTATTGCCACAACAAGTTACCTTTTTTGGAGTAATTGAACCTAGCTATGGTGTTGGGAATGCAACATCTGTCGGTAGCTACCAAAGCAAACAATATAATCAGTGGTTTGTATGGATGCATGTGTGGCCATTTTGCAAGAATTACTCGGATATCGATCAGTTACATCCCAACCTCTTCTAGCATTCTAGCACCTTTGGGATAATACATCAAGGCTGATTGGAGGAGATTTGTTCCAAACGAATCCTTTGGCAAATGGCAGCATGAAAATAGAGGAGTTTGTAACAGTCACTCAATAGAACGCCATTTCTATGAGTGATGTGATTCGTCTGGGCTGGAGCATACCAAACGCAACAACAATCTAATCTGGGCAATCCTTATTTGACCTGCAATTCAACAAAGGTCAATGGACCAGATTCATTTTTTTTAATTATCTCGGTGATGGAGAAATTTAGGGGATGGTTGTAGACTTGCAAATCCTGTATAAAATTAGTCTCGACAAAGGAATTCGGTACACAACAATCAATCATCTTCAACCAGAGCTCTAAAAAAAGCATAACCTCCAGTTCCATATTCCTTTAATAAACTCTATTGTTGAGAAATATTGGGGATTATTATTATTTTTCCATGTATAAATATGACTTCTTCGACAAAGTTCAGGAGGGGGAAGAGGAATTAGGGAGTTCGTCAATTAGAGGGCAGAAGTTCTCAGATGTAAACTCGACTTTCTTAGATGTAGAGGGGGCGCAAGAGTGAGTCCTTCAATTAGGAGAACTGGGGAATACGAATTCAGAAGGAATGTAGGAATTGAATGGAGTCAGAAGTGAATATGCACATCCAGATCCGGCATTGAATTTTCCAGAATTATAATGGGGCAGAAACAGCTGCTGTAATTTTTAAGTGACATTTAAACTGATGGTTTGATTTAATTCAATAAATTCTAGTTCCGGCAATTTTTTTTTTAATGTAAGTACTGTACTTTTATTTATTTCTTAGCGTTGAGTTAGTTCAGGACTTGCTCCAGGGAGTGGCAAGGATCCACCGCAACCTGGAGTCGAGTCCCTCATTCTTCATAGATTTAGGAATTATGCTTTAGTGTAATTTGTAAAATTATATTTTGTTTTGAATTGTTTTTTTAAATAGTATCTCAGATTTCCTAATTATGCACTTAGATCATTATTTTGTTTTCCAATTCTTGAGTTTGATTCAGGAGTTAGAACAGATTTTAATGCTTTGAGTTTTAGTAATGGTTTGCCTTAGTTTCGTTTGAATGTTTGCAGGTTTTAATGCTCATTTAATTAGTTTATGCATCCCGGGATTTCACTTAATAATTATATTTATTTTTAATTAAAGTCATTCTTGTTTTCGTAGTGTAATAATTTCATTATAAGAGTAAGTTTGAGTGTGGATTTTAATGTGCAGGTAGAGATATCAATTCGAATGGTGATTTAGTTTCATTATTGATTTACATGATTTTGATTTATTTTTCATTATGAGTTGCATGCTTTCGAAGGGTGAGCTTGTTTTTTAATAACTTGTTTCACCTAGATTAAAATCTTTAAATTGAAGGTTATCGTAGATTATTTGCAATGATATTTTTAATATGATCTTTTAGATGTTATTTTTACATGAAGTAAGGTAGTTTTCTTCCAGCAATAATTAGAAATTTCCTTTGTTAGTTTGAATCTTGAATTTATTAGGAAGAGTAGTTCTAGTTAGTTTAATTTGTGAGGTTGTCATTAGAATAATGTGTGACATTTTTTCTTATTAGTTTCAAGTGATAGTTTCACATTGATGATAGGAATAAAAAGATTAGCTTTTTAAAGTTATCGTAGGAGATTTAAAAAGTAGAATGTGACTGTAATAATGTTACATGATTGAGGATTTCGTTGTATTTCCTTACAGTTTAATTGCAGTATGGAGTTTGCTTGATAAAATTAGTTAAGTAGGTTCCCTTTTCAAGATTGTTTATTGCCAACAAAGGTGTGTTTCATTCCAGTAACGAGTTTATCATTACAAAGGAATATATTTATACTCTGACCATTCAGCTGAGCCAACACGCAGTACAAATCGCGTTTACGACTCTCAGATTGATAAATTAATATTGAGAGGTTTAATCCGACAATTAAGCCGCCCAACATTCTGGCACTATTGTCGGGGAGTTGTATTTTGGCTCAGGTAAAATTTTCTCACAGAGTTTCGAGGATATTGCAGGGAAGTCAGAGGGCAGAGAGTGTACGATAAGACGTGAGTGAAGAGCCAGGCATCCACTATTGTAGGGTTGCTCCAAAGTTTGGCCATCTTTCTTATCTCTTGAACTTTTATTTCCTTATCTTGCCTATGTGTAGAAGTAAAAGCAGGCTTTAGACATTTAATTTCCAAATTACTTTTCTTTTCATAGATTAAATATTACTTTGATTCGGCATTTTCCTTTCATGCAAGTGTGGTGAGTTTTATTTTAGCTGATAGCTTTTGAATCCATCTTCAGATTCCAATGTTATATCATTTTTGGGGTACTGTAAGAACCCTTGTGTACTAATCCATGTGATGACAAAATTGTTGGCAATATGATGCAGACTGTTGTTCTTGATGGCAACCCACTTGATGAAGATAATGGCTATCTGCTTAATGAAGTTGTACTTGATGAGCTGCCTATGATAAGCAACCTATGTGCTAAAGATGTAAGAATGATGTATCTACAGATCAACTCAGATGTGATAGAGAAAACATTTCCAGTAAGTGCCAGAAAAATGATAAATATAATATTTCACAATGTATACGCTACTTTTGTGAAGGCAACCCGCGTATATACTCTACTTTTGTGAAGGGAACCCACGTATACATTCAGGGTTAGCATATACGCAGTTTTTATGAGGCAAAGTTGCGTATACACGCGAATACGCACGCTCAAAGTCGCATATGCCTTTTGCGCTCTAAAAACTATGATACCTAGGGGCATTACCATGGTATTGACCCATTGTATTGAGTGTTATATTATCCATTTGATCTCGTCCAGGAATACCATCGGAAGTTATGTGGTTTTGACTCATTGTATTGATGAAGGATAACCCTATATAAGGAGAAGAAAAGCATTTGTGCAAAGGGGTGTGCAAGTGTCTGGGCTTTGATGAATACTTCACTCTGAAGTATATCTGTATGGTTGAACCCTGTTCCTAATTGATATATCTAAATCTATGATGCACCTATGAACATGATGAAGGCTCAAGATCTCTAGATCTATAAATGGTGAATGTCAAGGATGATCTGAAAAGAAGTGAAGAAGACCAGGCGCAATCCTGTTGAAGAGATTGAAGAAATCTGGGTAAGTTTATAGATCTGCTCTGTACTGAAAAGTTCATCTTTTATAGATCTATACGCAGGTTGGTTTCATGAAAAGCGCGTGTATACGCGGGTTTGTGGAAAAAAAGCGCGTATGCGCAGTTAGGGTTTTTCTCTGAAATTGCACTGAAGTATACGCAAGTTCGTCTTCTGGAAAGCACGTATATACGCGGGTCTGATTAAATAAAAGCGCGTATGATTTCTGATCTAATGGTTGCTGAAGGTTGAATGTGTTTCTGCATATCCATTCTGAATTCTGGGTTATATCTGATATTCTGGTTACAGTGGTCTCACTGTTATGTTTGAAGCATTGAGCAAGATATGATTATTGATAAGTGAAGGGTTGTGTTGAAGCTGTTTGATCCAGTTTGAAAATTGATGAAACATGGTTTGCAGTGGTGCTGAGGGTCGAAGCCTTCAGTCAGGGGGTTGTAGCTCCCTTCCAGGATAGGCTGGTAAACGAGAGAAGGTTTTAGCCTTCTGCAGGTGGGTGCTTGCGTGCTGGTTTGAGTCTGCACCAGTACATGATTGTAAGAAGTTTTCTTAATAATAAATTTTGAAGGCTGAAGCAACGGCAGCGGTGGTTTTCTCTCGAATTGGGTTTCCACCTAAAAAACCCGGTGTTCATGTGTGTTGCATATGTGTGATGATTATTCTGATCTGTCTGCACCTGTTTACTGTTTCTGAAATATCTGATGAATGAATAATGCAATGATCTGAGTTAAGACTCAAACACATAATTAGATCTCTGGACATACGCGAGTTCTTTAAAGGATATCCGCGTATATACGCTAGTTTCCTTCAGTAAAGTAGCGTATGGGTTTTTAGAAAGGAAAAAGTAAAAAAATTTGATTGTCTGCACTAAATACTGATTCACCCCCCCCCCCTCTCAGTATTTTTCCCAACAATTGGTTTTAGAGTCGGTCCTTCTGAAAAAGCTTAGCCGCTAGAAGGAAGATCAAGCAAGATGAGCTATCAAGAAGGAACAACATCTATCAAGCCTTCGCTCTTCAATGGAAGCAATTTAATCTTCTGGAAAATGAGGATGAGATCCTTTCTTCAGTCTATGGGAGCAGATGTATGGGCCATTGTTGAACAAGGATATCAATATCCAGCTGCTACACCAACAGATCCAACTAAAAGGAAGAATTATGAATCAAATGCAAAAGCGGTCAATGCTATAACAGGAAGTCTAACAGAATCATAATTTGTCAAAGTCATGCAGCTGAATACATCAAAAGAAATATGGGACAAAGTCATTCTGAGTTATGAAGGTGATGCAAAGGTAAAAAGTGCAAAACTCCAAACTCTCAGAATTGAATATGAAAATTTAAAGATGCATAGTCATGAGAGTATTGCCAGTTTCTTTTTACGTCTTGATGATGTTGTAAATCGTATGAAAAATATGGGAGAAACAATAACCGAAACTACTTTGGTTGAGAAAATTTTGAGATCGCTAACGGCAAAATTTGAGTCAAAAGTCTCTGCTCTTGAAGAAAAACAGGATCTTCAAAATCTTACTGTGGTGCAACTTCATGGCATACTGACTGCATATGAAATGAGAAGAAGAGGACCATCTGAAGTCAAAGAAACTGTTTTTAGAGCTTCTACAAAAGGGAAATAAGTACAAGAAGCAGAAGGATCAGGATATATTTCGGAAGAAGATGAGGCAAATTTTGTAAAGAAACTTCAACTTGGTACAGGACGGTTTAGAGGTAAGCTTCCTTTCAAATGTTTTAATTGTGGAAGAGTTGGTCATTATGTTGTTAAGTGTCCTCACAAAGAAACACCTGCAAAAGGAAAGGAAGTAGCTAGAAATAAGAACCGGTCTAGCACTAGAAGAAGTTACTATACTCATGATGACAGTGATGGGGTATCTGATAGTGAGGAAGAATGTGAACAAGATCTTATACTTCTCATGGCTTTTGAATCTAAAGAAGAAAATGATACTTTTGTGGATGCTCTAGAGGACAATGATTTTCTTGAAGAGAACAATCAACTCAAAATACGCTTAGAACAAAGCAGAATTCTCTTAGAATAATATAAAATTCTCTTAGAAGAAAGGAAAATAACCATCGAGACTTTGGAAAAGCAGGTTGAAGAGGCAAAGAAACACAATGAGAAATTAGAATGTGAAGTGGTAAGTGTAAGAAAAGAATTTGAGAAAGCAAAGACTCTGAATTTCAGATTTGCTAAAGGATCTGAAACCTTAGATGAGATTATCAAGGTACAACGTTCTCCTCTTATAAAGACAGGTCTTGGATATATTGGAGAATCTTCTCAAGCTTCAGCACCAAATTGTCTAAAACCAGCTACAGCTGGTTTACAAAATTCTGCCACTCAGCAAGGGAATAAAGAATCTTCAAAGGTAAAGCATGATCATCCTAATGCAAGGAACACTAACAGGAATATCTTTCAAAGAAGCCCCAATCAACAGGTAAATTCAAGTAGAAGATTTCATGATTGCAGAAATTTCTTCTTCAATGGACAATGTTTCTCATGTCACAATTTTGGCCATAAAGCTGCTCAATGTGTTGCATATAAAACCATCATGACAAGAGAAGCAAGAAAGAAAAGGGTTGATATTGAAACAAAAAAGAATACCTATAACAAATTTTCTCCTCTTCTAAATGAAGTTGAATGTGCTTATTGCAATAACTATGGGCATGAAGAATCTGAATGCAGGAGCAAAGTTCAGCCAAAAGAGCATCTTCCTTCAAAATCCAAAATATGGAAAAAGAAGGAATCACAGGTTGAAAATTGTGGCATAGCGTTATTTGCGGAAGGTGAGGAAAATCAATGGTACATTGATAGTGGATGCTCGAGACACATGACAGGTGATAAACACAAACTTCGTGCATATAGTGCTCTAGAAAAGGAAAATAAAGTTACTTTTGGAAATGATACTCCTACTGTAATTAAAGGAAAAGGGTCTGTATTTCTAAAATAAAAGGTGAAGGCTAATGATGTCATGTATGTGGATGGATTAAGGCATAATCTGTTAAGTGTAAGTCAAATGTGTGATCAAGGAACTGAAGTTGTCTTTAGTTCAAAAGAATGTGTGGTTCGTGATCTTGATACAAGTAAAACAATTATAAAAGGAAAAAGCACTCCAAGCAACCTGTATGTATTGAAGAATTGCAAAGAACAATTTTACTTGAGTAAATCTTCAGAAAACTGGCTATGGCATAGAAGGTTGGGGCATCTAAGCTTCTCTCAAATCAACAAATCAAGCAAACTTAATGTTGTTCATGGTCTTCCCAATATTTCTCTACCTGAAAGTATCATATGCAAATCCTGTCAATTCGGTAAGCAAACGAGAGTGCAATTCAATGCCAAGGAAGGATCGTCAAGTAAGCCTCTTGAACTCATTCATACTGACATATGTGGACCTATGAGGAAAAAGTCACCACGTGGTGAAGAATACTATATCTTATTCATTGATGATTTCTCTAGAATGTGTTGGATTGGGTTGATCAAACACAAAGATGAAGCATTTGAAAAATTTCAGATCTTCAAAGCATTGGTTGAAAATGAATTAGATCTAAAAATCAAGTGTCTTAGATCTGATCGAGGAGGAGAATATACATCAAACAAATTCTTTGAATTTTGTGAACAACATGGCATAAAAAGACAGTTTTCTGTAGCAGGCACTCCACAACAAAATGGCGTAGCAGAAAGAATGAATAGAACAATTCAACAAATGGCTAGAGCTATGCTTGATGATTCCGGAACACCTGACATTTTTTGGGGAGAAGCAGCTCACACAGTAGCAAATATTCTTAACAAGGCACATGTTCGGGTAAATAGTGACAAAAATCCATATGAACTCTGGTATGGTAATTCTCCCTCTGTGAATCATTTTAGAGTTTTTGGAAGTAAATGCTTTATCAAAAATAATGATGAAAAGCTTGGCAAGTTTGAACCTAGATCAGATGAAGGAATACTTCTTGGTTACTCATCTACAAGCAGGGCATACAAATGTTACAATAAAAGGCTTCGAAAGATTGTTGAAAGTATTGATGTTGTTATTGATGAGTCTCATGCAGTCCCTAAAGAAGAAAGACAAACAAAAGAAGAAGATGATGATGACTTTTGTCCTTCTACATCAAATATAAATGATATAGACAGTGGATCCAATGAAGAACCTGAAGATGATTTATCTGGAAAGGCTCCATCCAGATATGTTCAAAAGAATCATCCTGAATCTCAAATTTTGGGAGATAAGGAATCAGGTGTACAAACAAGGAGGACTCTTGTGGGATCTCCTAGCTATCTGGCATTTCTATCCACGATTGAACCACACAATGTCAATCAAGCTAGCAAAGATGAATGTTGGATTCAAGCCATGAATGAAGAACTTGATCAAATTGAAAAGAACCACACTTGGGAATTGGTACCAAGACCACATGATAAAAATGTCATTGGAACCAAATGGATATTTAAGAACAAGCTAAATGAGAATGGGGACGTTATAAGAAACAAAGCTAGACTGGTTTGCAAAGGGTATACTCAACAAGAAGGTATAGACTTTGAAGAAACTTTTGCTCCTGTAGCTAGACTTGAAGCCATAAGAATGTTTCTTGCTTTTTCAATTTTTCAACAAATCAAAGTTTATCAAATGGATGTCAAATCTGCTTTCCTCAATGGTGATCTAGAAGAAGAAGTTTATATAGAACAACCAGAAGGGTTCATTTTGGGAAATGTTGAAAATCTTGTTTGCAGACTTAAAAAGGCTTTATATGGTCTCAAACAAGCTCCAAGGGCTTGGTATTATCGTCTTGACAAATATCTTCATCAACAAGGTTTTTCAAAGGGGTATGCTGATAGTAACTTATACACAAAAATTGAAAATGATAAACTATTGATTGTGGTTGTATATGTCGATGATATCATTTTTGGAAGTAATGAAGAATCCATGAGTCAGAAATTTTCTTCTGTCATGCAGCAAGAATTTGAAATGTCTTTACTTGGGGAACTAGCATTTTTTCTTGGCTTACAAGTGCATCAAACTACAGAAGGTATATTCTTATCTCAAGTAAAATACCTTAAGCAAATTCTGAAGAAGTATGGGATGGAAGAGTGCAAACCTGTAAGTACACCAATGATAACCGGATGTAATCTCAGTTCTCATGATGATTCTCCCCCGGAGAATCATCTAGAATACAGATCTATGATAGGAAGTCTTTTGTATCTCACTGGGACTAGACCAGATATTATGCATGCAGTTGGGATTGTTGGACAATTCCAAGCCAATCCAAAATAATCTCATCTTCAGGCTGTCAAAAGAATATTCAAATATCTACAAGGAACACAAGACTTTGGACTATGGTATCCAAAGAATTCTGATCTTACTCTTCATGCTTACACTGATGCAGATTGGGCTGGAAATGTTGATGATCGGAAAAGCACAAGTGGTGGTGCATTCTATATGGGGCCCCGGTTGGTATCTTGGTTCAGTAAGAAGCAAAGTTCTATTGCCTTATCTACTGCTGAAGCAGAATATGTGGCTGCCGCATCTTGTTGCACTCAAATCCTTTGGATGATGCAAACCTTGGAAGATTTTCAAATCAAATGTACTTCTCCTATCTCCATTATGTGTGATAATACAAGTGCCATCAATATCTCAAAGAATCCTGTTATGCATTCAAAGACCAAGCACATCCCCATCAAGTATCACTTCTTACGTGAACAAGTGCTTGAACAAAAGGTGAAGTTGGAGTATGTTCCCTCCAAAGAACAAGTTGATGATATTTTTACCAAACCTCTGCCCAGGGAAGCGTTCGAATATCTCAGACAAAAGCTGGGTGTTGTCTCTGTCTCTCAGAAGATAAGATCTGATTAAATTCAGAAGATTAAATTGGATACGCGAGTTTCGTTAAAGACAGTCACGTATATATGCGAGTTCATACATAGAAAATCGCGTATGGGTGGTTGCTGACAAAGTTTCTGGGTCAACATTCTTCAGCACAAGCTATGGTGTTGTTTGGTATCTCTGATGCTGTATGGCGTCTATGGTGATGTTTCAGCTCTTATATTTCTGTTTCATTCTCTGATATTGGGGGAAGATGCCTTGATTATTGGCTGTTGAAAGTGTTCAGGTTACTCAAGCTAAGGAGGAGTTTTGGTCGTATGGAAAGGATGCACAGTTTCAGGGGGAGCATTAGCCTGGCTAAGAATAATGCATTGTTGGCATTATGATGGTTCTGAAACTTGATCTCTCTCTTGAGGTCTTTTTGTTTTTGGTTGTGAAAAGTCATACTTGTAATTTGATGAAAAGGTCATGTTGAGACCCATGATGTAAATTGTAATATTCAGTCATGTAAAGACTTGTTCAATTTTGTAAACCCACTTGGATGGGTAGTTGAGTCAAAATGTGTAAACCCACTTGGTTGGGTATTTGAGTCGCATATGTAAATCCACTTGGTTGGAAGGTCATAGAGTCATGTACTTCATTGAAAAATATGTTTGAAGATTCAACATGAACTCAGGGGGAGCATGGTAACTTCAATGCACATCAGATCTGCAGAGCTCTTATGTCTACATGAGGAGAAAAACCTTGTGTTGATTTTGATCCGCCCTTTGCCCTTGCTGTCAAAGGGGGAGAGTGACATGGTGTTTTCATGAATAATGGTTGTGCTTAATGTATCTATCTGTTATGGTGATCAAACACCATCATGGTTGCCATCAAGTCCAAAGGGGGATATTGTTGGCAATATGATGCAGACTGTTGTTCTTGATGGCAACCCACTTGATGAAGATAATGACAATCTTCTTAATGAAGTTGTCCTTGATGGAAACCTACTTGATGAGTTTCCTATGATAAGCAACCTGTGTGCTAAAGATGTAAGAATGATGTATCTACAGATCAGCTCAGATGTGACAGAGAAAACATTTCCAGTAAGTGCCAAAAAAATGATAAATATAATATTTCACAATGTATACGCTACTTTTGTGAAGGGAACCCGCGTATATACTCTACTTTTGTGAAGGGAACCCGCGTATACATTCATGGTTAGCATATACACAGTTTTTATGAGGCAAAGTTGTGTATACACGCGAATACGCATGCTCAAAGTCGCGTATGCCTTTTGCGCTCTAAAAACTATGATACCTAGGGGCATTACCATGGTATTGACCCATTGTATTGAGTGTTAGATTATCCATTTGATCCCGTCCAGGAATACCATCGGAAGTTATGTGGTTTTGACTCATGGTATTGATGAAGGATAACCCTTTATAAGGAGAAGAAAATCATTTGTGCAAAGGGTGTGCAAGTGTCTGGGCTTTGATGAATACTTCACTCTGAAGTATATCCGTATGGTTGAACCCTGTTCCTAATTGATAGATCTAAATCTATGATGCACCTATGAACATGATGAAGGCTCAAGATCTCTAGATCTATAAATGGTGAATGTCAAGGATGATCTGAAAAGAAGTGAAGAAGACCTGGCGCAATCCTGTTGAAGAGATTGAAGAAATCTGGGTAAGTTTATAGATCTGCTCTGTACTGCAAAGTTCATCTTTTATAGATCTATACGCAGGTTGGTTTCATGAAAAGCACATGTATACGCGGGTCTGTGGAAAAAAAGCGCATATACGCAGTTAGGGTTTTTCTCTGAAATTGCACTGAAGTATACGCAGGTTCGTCTTCTAGAAAGCGCGTATATACGCGGGTCTGATTAAATAAAAGTGCGTATGATTTCTGATCTAATGGTTGCTGAAGGTTGAATGTGTTTCTGCATATCCATTCTGAAGTCTGGGTTATATCTGATATTCTAGTTACAGTGGTCTCACTGTTATGTTTGAAGCATTGAGCAAGATATGATTATTGATAAGTGAAGGGTTGTGTTGAAGCTATTTGATCCAGTTTGAAAATTGATGAAACGTGGTCTGCAGTGGTGCTGAGGGTCGAAGCCTTCAGTCAGGGGGTTGTAGCTCCCTTCCAGGATAGGCTGGTAAACGAGAGAAGGTTTTAGCCTTCTGCAGGTGGGTGCCTGCGTGCTGGTTTGAGTTTGCACCAGTACATGATTGTAAGAAGTTTTCTTAATAATAAATTTTGAAGGCTGAAGCAACGGCAGTGGTGGTTTTCTCCCGAATTGGGTTTCCACCTAAAAATCCCGGTGTTTATGTGTGTTGCATATGTGTGATGATTATTCTGTTCTGTCTGCACCTGTTTATTGTTTCTGAAATATCTGATGAATGAATAATGCAATGATCTGAGTTAAGAATCAAACACATAATTAGATCTCTAGACATACGCGAGTTCTTTAAAGGATATCCACGTATATACGCTAGTTTCCTTCAGTAAAGTAGCGTATGGGTTTTTAGAAAGGAAAAAGTAAAAAAATTTGATTGTCTGCACTAAATATTGATTCACCCCCCCCCCCCCCTCTCAGTATTTTTCCCAAAAAAAATCTGCCAGTTGGATTGTTGAAGACAAGAAAATGGTATTTTGAGGAATCATTCGATGAGGAGTTTTGATGCTGCTATAGAGCTAGACAAGTCATCCGATGAAGAATTCACAAGTGCAGAATTTAATACTTTTCTTGAACATAAATTTAATATAATTAAATCTTTGATTTCGAAATTGGATGATTTGCAGGAACAAGCGAAGGATGAAGAACCACTGCTTATTGTTTGCGCCCACTATAGAAAGAAGCACCTCCTTGGAAAGTGCCCACTTAGCGGTTTGAAAGTTTTCAAAATTTTCGAGGATGGTCATGCAACCAAACATTGCCCATCACTGCCACGATTACGAAAGCTACTCAGGGAATCAAGTAAGGAATTGAATCAACAACCAGGTATAACTCAAAACCCAACACCATTTGATACTTGGAATAACGATTATTTTCCTCAGCAGGTTCCTCAACATTTTTATGATCCTCCAGCTTCATGGCAAACATTTAATCCTCCTTCAATTGAATATCCTACTTCATGACTGCAGTGGCCCTCTCCTTGGCTGTCATCCTCGAGCCAGATATCTCCATGGCCTCAAGAATCGTTTGGATATTTCTCTCTAGGGAAATATCCCATGCAAATTCAATCATATGAGCACCAACGACAACCACAATTTCTTTCCAATGCACCATTAAGTTATCCTCCTCCATGGTCCCAACCGCATGTGCAACGTTACCGTAACCCTAGTTCATACCCTAATCCATACCCTAGACCTAACCCTAACCCACACCCTAGACCTAGCCCTAATTCTAATTTAAAACCTAGACCTAACCCTAGTCCAAAGCTTAATCTGAATCCAAATCCAAACCTTAGTCCAAGCATTAACCAAAACCCTAGCCTAAACCACATCCTAAACCCTAATCTAAACCATGAGGTTGCACAATAGTTTGAACCACCTATTATTTCTGTTGATTCCCCTATTGAACAAAATGCTACATCTTCCATGTTGGAAAAGGGAATGAATTTGGAAACATCCCCCATTACTATAGAGCATTCACCCCGGGAAGATATAATTCAAAGACCACCAGAGGAACAATCTTTCATTGGGACTTGTTCTAAAATTGTTGTTGAAACTCAAAACCCTAGAATCTCTCTCAACCATTCTTGTCAATTTGAAAAGAAGATATTTGAACCTGAACTTGAGGGATTTATCTTTTCTCTTTCACCATATTCTTTGTGCCTCCAAGAGAGTGACTATCAAACTGTGGAAGACTTGCATCAGTTGGAAAATCATAACTATGTGGATTCCATTGAATCTTGGTTTCGAGCAGTCATCAAGCCATCTTATTTCCTCAACATTCGAAAACTCTTGGTACCATATCAATTAAAGAAACTGGTTTCTCATTCTTTCGTATGTCTTGAAGTCTATTCTTTAAAACTAAGTGTGAGTATAATCAACATTTTGTTACACACATGGCTTCATTGGAAGTACTCCTATACTTAAACGGGAGTCTTTCGCCTCTTAGGGTAAAGGAGGGTAGGAGAATACATAAATAAAGTTGTTATCATGCTATTAGGGTTTTTAATTTTAAAGCATTCCTATTAAAACTACTTTTGATCCACATTAGTTGTTAACACACACGTTTGTGACAAATCTTGTTGAGTACAATTCAGTCTAATACCTCATGATTTTTTGCAAAAGTAACCATGATTAATCACTCTAATAATTTGTCATCTCGGATATATATTTTGAGTTTCCCTTAGCAGGTACTATTGGAAAACCCCTATGGTGGACCACTCTTGTTAAGATCATAATGAGGTATTCATGAGAACACTAGCATTCTTAACTCAAGGAATCTTTTAGTCATTGTCTAAGATATCTTTAATAAGTCCTTAGGGTAGAGGAATTAGCCAGAAATGATTAGTCATTAAAAACTTTTCACGCCATCCTGTACTCTTAAGGAGTAGATCTATCTCCCCACTTATTAAGTAACCTTTAAGGTTAATCATAATCAGAGCTTATAAATATTTAGGGAAGGATAGGAGGTCTCGTGATAAACCGACCTACCTCGATCATCAGACCTAGCATGCATGAAATTACTACTCCTGGTCACCAAGCTAGAGTAATGGCTTCCAGCCAAAAATCTGGAAGACAGGAGGTCTCATCACGAGCCGACCTATTCATCCATGTTACTTCTTGTGAGTGGCACTGCCACCAGCTAGTTACCAAGCCAGGACAGTGGCCTTCATCTTAAAATTCAAATAATCTAACTCTGAATCTATATCTAGTAAGTGGGATACTGACATTTCGCTAGGTTAAAAGACATCCCTGTCGAGGTTATGGACACCTACGGGCAACAGGGCCATGTCTGTGGTATTAAAGTTAACTACATACTATGATTTGCTTGGTTATCCTTCTCTTTCCTTGAAAACTCATCATTTCTATTGGACAATGGTTTTAAGACAATTTGAACATGATGCTTTGAGTTCTATCTTTCAAAAATCAAGTATCTTTGAATGATGTGGTACCCTTAGTGAAGGTAATTCTTTATACTGGATTAAGAGGAAATTTATTTTTTCCAGATGACAACGTAATTTAGAGTGTTCAATAAAGATTTTGTTGATTGGTATCGTAACACACTTTAATTTCTATGGTATTTGAAGTGATGAAATGCTCAATGATGACTACTCACAAGGTGTTGGTTTCCATCAAAGTGTATTGATTGTAATTGCCTCTAAATATGTGCTGCATGACCTAGGTACGAGATTATTATCGTAGGTGCAAGAATATTGTGTTAGTATTTTTTAAATTGCACCCCTTCAGTGAAATTTGATTCTTATCATAAGACTTTGGGCAGAAACAAAACAACAAAACAGGGAATTCATTTGGGACAAGGCAACAAGTATGTGCAACACTATTTTCTCCATAAATGTTACTTTTGGTACCTGATCTTGTTTTATCATTTCACATGGTTTTAGCTGGTATCGTAATAGTAATGTTGTGGGTTAATGGATGCATTACAATATCAGGCATCTTCATCCTTACTAAAATCATTGCTGACATTTTCCCTGCCTTATTTCATCGTCGTATAGTTTTGGCTTGCACGAGGACGTGCAAGAAGTTCAGCATAAGGGTGATGTTGAGCTGCATTTTTGTCCATGTTTTTACGATTTTTATCAAATAAATACATACTTGTACCTGGTGTTTTTAATCATTATTAATCCATTATGTTGTTAATTAGAGGAATTTAGAAACAATAGCTACTAATTTATAAATTCTTGTTATTAGTTAATTTGATGAGTGTTTAATAAATTCCTTCTTGTTTGCAGGAAGGTTCAGTGCAGGAATGCATTTGAGTACGAATTCACCAAATGCATAAAAGCAGCAGCTGGGTAGTTGAGTATGAGATTGTTGTAGGTGAAAATATCAATTTTTCGAACAAATGGAGCAGAATCTATAAATTCCGAGATGTGGGTTTTTTTCAGAGCACCATGTTTCATATAACCCAGAAACCATTTGGAACGATTCAGCTTCATGAATGAATCATCTTCGGGGGAATATTCCACTAAAAACCATTTCTGAACGTGAACATATGGGGTCTTGCTCATCCAGAGAACATATGAATAGTCACTTTCATAATGGAAGAACTTGCCATAGTAGCAGCATGCACACAAGTTCCACGCGTCCTGGCTTTTCTACAGGAAATCAAAACCCTTGCCTTGAGACAGGTCCTGCATCTATATATGATAAAAAATTCTAGTGCTCCTTTTCAGCCTATTAACTCGTTTCAGAATGCAAGCTCATATACAGACTCAAAAAATTATCCGAGCACTACATTGTTACAATGCCGGTGTTTATCAGAACTCGAAAGGGTACCAAAGCACAGGCTTTAGTGGTCACATAGGCTCATGGAGTGGCAATAATTATGGAAATTATGAGGGTTATTCAAATTATTCATACTACACAACGTCGGATTCAAGCTGTCCAAATCAAAATCAAAATCATGAATATCAGTCATGGGAAGACTATTATAGACATTTTGGTTCTGATGTTACGTGTGCACCTAGGACAGAACCTACAGTCATTGCTAGTAGAAGTACCTCATCCTCTTTGGGTTGTCCAATTCCAGGAGTTAGTAGTGGTTATTTTGCAGTATTCCCACAACCATCATGGCAACCAAATGCCAATCCTTACTCTGAGGCCTTATTGCCACAAAAAGTTACCTCTGTTGGAGTAATTGAACCTAGCTATCGTGTTGGGAATGCAGCATCTATCGGTAGCTACCAAAGCGAACAATATAATCAGTCGTTTGTGTGGTTGCATGCGTGGCCATTTTGCAAGAATTACTCGGAGATCGATTAGCTACATCCCAACCTCTTCCAACATTCTAGCACCTTTGGGATAGTATATCAAGGCTGATTGGAGGATATTTGTTCCAAACGACTCCTTTGAAAAATGGCAGCATGAAAATAGAGGAGGTTGTAATAGTCACTCAATAGAATGCCATTTCTGTGAGCAATGTGATTCATCTGGGCTGGAGCATACCAAACCCAACAACAAGATAATATGGGCAATCCTTATTCGACCTGCGATTCAACAGAGGCTAATGGACCAGATTCATTTTTTTTTAATTATCTTGGTGATGGAGAAATTCGGGGGATGGTTGTAGACTTGCAAATCTTGTATAAAATTAGTCTCGACAAAGGAATCTGGTCCACAACAATCAATCATCTTCAGCAAGAGCTCTAACAGAAGCATAACCTCCAGATCCATATTCCTTTAATAAACTCTATTGTTGAGAAATATTGGGGATTATTATTATTTTTCCATGTATAAATATGACTTCTCCGACAAAGTTCTGGAGGGGGGAGAGGAATTAGGGAGCCCGTAAATTAGAGAGCGAAAGTTCTCAGATGTAAACTCAACTTTCTTAGATGTAGAGGGGGCACAGGAGTGAGTCCGTCAATTAGGAGAACTAGGGAATATGAATTCAGAAGGAATGTAGGAATTGAATGGAGTCAGAAGTGAATGCGCACATCCAGATTCGACATTGAATTTTCCAGAATTGTAATGGGGCAGAAACGACTGCTGTAATTTTTAAGTGACATTTAAACTGATGTTTTGATTGAATTCAATAAATTCTAGTTCCGACAATTTTTTTTTTTTAATGTAAGTACTGTAATTTTATTTATTTCTCAGCGTTGAGTTGGTTCAGGACTTGCTCCAGGGAGTGGCAAGGATTTACCGCAACCTAGAGTCGAGTCCCTCGTTCTTCATAGATTTAGGAATTATGATTTAGTGCAATTTGTAAAATTATATTTTGTTTTGAATTGTTTTTTTAAATAGTATCTCATATTTCCTAATTTTTCACTTAGATCATTATTTTGTTTCCAATTCTTGAGTTTGATTCAGGAGTTAGAACAGATTTTAATGCTTTGAGTTTTAGTAATGGTTTGCCTTAGTTTCGTTTGAATGTTTGATGGTTTTAATGCTCATTTAATTAGTTTATGGATCCCGAGATTTCGCTTAATAATTAGATTTATTTTTAATTAAAATCATTCTTGTTTTCGCAGTGTAATCATTTTCTTATAAGAGCAAGTTTGAGTGTGGATTTTATTGTGCAGCTAGAGATATCAATTCGAATGGTGATTTAGTTTCATTATTGATTTACATGATTTTGATTTATTTTTCATTATGAGCTGCATGTGTTGAAGATTGCAACAAGAAACAGTGAAGGAGGCATCCTGAAACATCATTCCTGATCCTAGTTGGAAAGTGATCACCTAAACTAGGTGGGGGCCACACAGGTGATTTTTGTCGCAAAGTCTATTTTTAGACTATGTATATTTTTAGACATATGGATCATGTTTTATAAGTTGCGGGATCCTATTTGTGGATGGTTGGTCAAGTTGGAAAAATATATGGATTTCTATTTTTAGACATATTGGGTGGAATCTATTTTTAGATTACCAGTCTAAAAATACATGTCAAATATTCTTAGCTCTTAATAATATTTGGACTTTAAACATTATCTTATTCTCTTGGAGCACTTTATTTAAGTGCACAGATGTGGCACAGGAGTTGACAGAAGGAATTACGCTATTCCTGAGGGTTATGTGGAGCTATTGCATGGATACTTCAGTTAGAACTCATGTGACAGATTTTGGTGGAGTTGATTGAGGAAGTTAATGGAGTTGTGTTCAGTTTAACTAATCTAAACATAGTTGAGCTATTTGTATCTAGTTTAATTGATTGATACAATTAGTGAGAGTGGTGTGAATTAATTATTAATTGATTCACTAATTATAAACTCATTAATCAACTAAAGAATGCATCAGTTAACTTCAGTGCATGGACAGTTTCAGTGGAGACCAGTGCAGAGATAGGTGAAAGAGCAGGTTAACTATCAGTTGTGACTATACAGTTGCTATTTGCAACACACAGATAGGTGGAGAAGCCCATGAGGATTGCGCAGTACAAGCTAGGTGTTTTATGTTATGAAGCCATCCCATACCATTGATTACGCAATAGAGGCTGGCTATCAATTGGAAAAAGATTGGAGCATGTGTTTTGCTAGATCTAGCTTGATAGTGTGTAGCAATTCAAGGTTGTATTGAGAGCTTGTGAGGAGCTTTGTACAATGATTGTTACATGATCTCTATGACATATATAATATACAGATAGTTGGGGGTTTTCAGCTTTAAGCTTTCCCATTACATACTGTGTTCATATGTGTGAATTTTTATGGCTTTAATGTGTGCATGCAATTGATTTTATTTCCGCATGTGATGATCAATGGTATAAGAGATTATGTATTGTGCATGAAGTCAAATAATGTGTGATCAGGAGAATATCGGTGAATAATATATTAGTTATTCAAATTTATACATGGTATCAGAGCGATATTGATCATTGGAGAAATTGCAAAGCATTGAAGCGGTTGAGTTTTAGGATAAACTCAGGAAAATAAAAATGGAGAAGAATGACACTATTTCGGTATACTTGACAAAGTTTGTCCATTGCAGGGATGAGCTTCGGAGTGTAGGAGTTAGTGTGGATGAGGAAGGAAAATTCAAGAAGGTTGGGATTCGAGCAAAGAATCTCTACAGACTTAAAGTAGATGGGATGTCTACAGAGCTTCCTACTGTTCGGAAGAGCGAGAAAGACATGCAATTGATGCTTGAGAGGGAGATAGTTTTGCATGCAGGTAAGAGTGAACCTCGGGATGTGGAGCAGCCACAAGATGAGGATCATGGAGTGGGAGCAACCACTCATGCAGAGAAATTTCGTGCCAGATGGGCAGAGGGAGTGCATGCAGCTATACCACCAGGTGAGAGGTGGGGCAACATGCATGAGTAATCCCAAGAGGAGATTTCTGGGCAGGATTCATGGAGATGGTGTGGATCTCATGAATTGAACCTGGATAAGAGATGCCCATAGAGCAGCAGTAGAATTATCAGTTGGATTGATGCAGGCAGATCAAAGTGACAATGTCGGATACTGGAGCGCGAATCAAAGTTGACAGCAAGTGCAGAGTGCATGGGTGCAAGAGTTCAACAGCGCAGTAGTTCCTGATGACATGTGCAGTTAGGCCCAACAGAAGTTGAAGACTTTGATGATAGATGCATCAAACTGATTGAGTTGTTTTGAGCCTATTCAGTTTTAGAGGAGGTGCAGAGTAGATGCATGGAGTTGCATGGCGCTTGTGAAGGTTGCAGGGCGAATGCATGGAGTTGCATGTCGCATGCAAAGACAATATTTTCTTGTTGAGAGGGAGTGTTGAAGATTGCAACAAGAAACAGTGAAGGAGGCATCATGAAACATCATTCCTGATTCTATTTGGAAAGTGATCACCTAAACTAGGTGGGGGCCACACAGGTGATTTTTGTCGCAAAGTCTATTTTTAGACTATGTATATTTTTAGACATATGGATCATGTTCTATAAGTTGCAGGATCCTATTTGTGGATGGTTGGTCAAGTTGGAAAAATATATGGATTTCTATTTTTAGACATATTGGGCAGAATCTATTTTTAGATTGCCAGTCTAAAAATAGATATGTCAAATATTATTAGCTCTTAATAATATTTGGACTCTAAACATTATCTTATCCTCTTGGAGCACTTCAGTTTGATGCTTGGATGTGGCACATGCAGCTGACAGAAGGAAATATGCTTTTCCTATGGGTTAGTTGAGCTATTGCATGGTTGACTTCAGTTAGAACTCATGTGGCAGAGTTTAGTGGAGTTGATGAGATAGTTGGTGGAGTTATGTTCGGTTTAACTTAGTTGAACTAGTTGTATTTAGTCTAACTGAAAAATACACTAGTGATGAGTGGTGTGAATTAATTATTAATTAATTCACTAATTATTAACTCATAAATCAACTAAAGAATACATCAGTTAACTGATTACATGGAGCAGGTTTCGATGGAGACAGGTGCGGAGATAGGTGAAAGCGAGGAGTTAACTATCGGTTGTGACTATCTGATTGCTATTGCAACTTTACAGATAGGTGGAGAAGCCCATGAGGATTGCGCGAAATTACAAGCCAGGTGGTTTATGTTATGAAGCCATCCCATAGCATTGATTATGAAATAGAGGGGTGGCTGTAATTGTGAAGATTGGAGCATGTGTTTTGTTAGATCTAGCTTGATAGTGTGTAGCAATTGAGGGTGTGCATGAGAGCTTGTGAGGAGATTTTGTACTATGATTGTTACATGATCTCCATGAAATATAATATACAGATAGTTGGGGTTTTCATCTTTAATTTTTCCCATTAAATACTGTGTTCATATGTGTGATTGTTTGTGGTTTTAATGTATGCATGCAATTGATTTTATTTCCGCATGTGATGATCAATGGTAGAAGAGATTTTGTATTATGCATGAAGCTAAAATAGTGTGTGATCAGGAGAATATCGGTGAATAATATATCATTTATTCAAATTTCTACATGGTATCAGAGCGATATTGATCATTGGAGCAATTGCAAAGCATTGAAGCGGTTGAGTTTTAGGATAAACTCAGGAAAATAAAAATGGAGAAGAATGACACTATTCCGGTATACTTGACAAAGTTTGTCCACTACAGGGATGAGCTTCGGAGTGTAGGAGTTAGTGTGGATGAGGAAGGACAAGTCAAGAAGGTTGGGATTCGAGCAAAGAATCTCTACAGACTTGAAGTAGATGGGATGTCTACAGAGCTTCCTACTGTTGGGAAGTGCGAGAAAGACATGCAATTGATGCCTGAGAGGGAGAAATTTTTGCATGCAGGTATGAGTGAACCTCGGGATGTGGGGAAGCCACAAGATGAGTATCATGGAGTGGTAGAAACCACTCATGAAAAGAAATTTCGTGCCAGATGGGCAGAGGGAGTGCATGCAGCTATACCACTAGGTGAGAGGTGGGATGACATGCATGGGTAATCCCAAGAGGAGATTTTGGGGCAGATTCAGGAGATGCAGGGGATCTCATGAATTGAACTCGGCTACAAGAACAAGGTGCCCATGGGAGCATCAAGAGCATGTCAGCTGGATTGATGCGGGCAGACATTAGAAGTGACAATGTCGATAATCGGGAGCGAACTGAATGGGACAGGCGGCAGAGTGCATTTGTGCAAGAGTTCACCAGTCAAGAGCGGGTTCCCAGATGACAGGCTGGGGCCCTGGTGGTTGAAGACTTTGATGATAGATGCATCGATCGACGAGTTGTTTATCATTCAAATCTGCAGGAGCTGCGCAGCGTATGCATGGAGTTGCATGGCGCTGTGAAGGTTTGGGTGCATGGCTGCATGAAGTTGCATGTCGCATGTGCAAAGACAGCCCTTCTTGTTGAGAGGGAGTGTTGAAGATTGCAACAAGAAACAGTGAAGGAGGCATCCTGAAACATCATTCCTGATCCTAGTTGGAAAGTGATCACCTAAACTAGGTGGGGGCCACACAGGTGATTTTTGTCGCAAAGTCTATTTTTAGACTATGCATATTTTTAGACATATGGATCATGTTCTATAAGTTGCGGGATGCTATTTGTGGATGGTTGGTCAAGTTGGAAAAATATATGGATTTCTATTTTTAGACATATTGGGTGAAATCTATTTTTAGATTGCCAGTCTAAAAATAGATATGTCAAATATTATTAGCTCTTAGTAATATTTGGACTCTAAAAATTATCTTATTCTCTTGGAGCACTTCAATTAAGTGCACATATGTGGCACAGGAGTTGACAGAAGGAATTACGCTATTCCTGAGGATTAAGTGGAGCTATTGCATGGATACTTCAGTTAGAACTCATGTGAGAGAGTTTGGTGGAGTTGATTGAGGAAGTTAATGGAGTTGTGTTCAGTTTAAATAATCTAAACATAGTTGAGCTAGTTGTATCTAGTCTAACTGATTGATACACTAGTGAGAGTGGTGTGAATTAATTATTAATTAATTCACTAATTATAAACTCATTAATCAACTAAAAGAATACATTAGTTAACTTCAGTGCATGGACAGTTTCAGTGGAGACTAAAGGCGTAGATAGTGAAAGAGCAAAGTTAATTCATCGCTTGTGACTATACGCTATATTTGGTACACACATAGGTGGAGAAGCCCATGAGGATTGGCAGACATGTTGTGTGGTTTTATGTTATGAAGCTATCCCATAGCATTTGATTACACAATAGAAGCCGGCTATCAGGTGGGCAAAATATTGAGCATGTGTTTTGACAGATCTAGCTTGATAGTGTAGCACTGAGGTTTTGTCGAGATTGTGAGGAGCTTTGTACAATGATTGTTACATGATCTCTATGAATATACAGATAACATACAGATAGTTGGGGGCTGGCTTGGTTTTCCCATTACATATTGTGTTCATATGTGTGAATTTATGGCTTTATGGTTTTAATGTGTGTATGCAATTGATTTTATTTCCGCATGTGATGATCAATGGTAGAAGAGATTATGTATTGTGCATGAAGTTAAAATAGTGTGTGATCAGGAGAATATCGGTGAATAATATATCAATTATTCAAATTTCTACATGGTATCAGAGCGATATTGATCATTGGAGCAATTGCAAAGCATTGAAGCGGTTGAGTTTTAGGATAAACTCAGGAAAATAAAAATGGAGAAGAATGACACTATTCCAGTATACTTGAAAAAGTTTGTCCACTGCAGGGATGAGCTTCAGAGTGTAGGAGTTAGTGTGGATGAGGAAGGACAAGTCAAGAAGGTTGGGATTCGAGCAAAGAATCTCTACAGACTTGAAGTAGATGGGATGTCTACGGAGCTTCCTATTGTTGGGAAGTGCGAGAAAGACATGCAATTGATGCTTGAGAGGGAGCAAGTTTTGCATGCAGGTAAGAGTGAACCTTGGGATTTGGATCAGCCACAAGATGAGGATCATGGAGTGGAAGAAACCACTCATGCAGAGAAATTTCGTGCCAGATGGGCAGAGGGAGTGCATGCAGCTATACCACTAGGTGAGAGGTGGGGCGACATGCATGATTAATCCCAAGAGGAGATTTCTGGGCAGGATTCATGGAGATGGTGTGGATCTCATGAATTGAACCTGGCTACGAGGTGCCCATAGAGCAGCAGTAGCATGATCAGTTGGATTGATGCAGGGAGATCAAAGTGACAGTGTCGGATACTGGAGTGCGAATCAGAGTTGACAACATGTGCAGAGTGCATGGGTGCAAGAGTTCAACAACGCAGTGGTTCCTGATGACTTGTGTAGTTGGGCCCAGCAGAAGTCGAAGACTTTGATGATAGATGCATCAGATTGATTGATTTTGTTGGAGCCTATTCAGTTTCAGAGGAGTTGCAAAGCAGATGCATGGAGTTGCTTGGCGCTTGTGAAGGTTGCAGGGCGAATGCATGGAGTTGCATGTCGCATGCAAAGACAGTCCTTTCTTGTTGAGAGAGAGTGTTGAAGTTTGCAACAAGAAACAGTGAAGGAGGCATCCTGCAACATCATTCCTGATCCTAGTTGGAAAGTGATCACCTAAACTAGGTGGGGGCCACACATGTGATTTTGGTCGCAAAGTCTATTTTTAGACTATGTATATTTTTAGACATATGGATCATGTTCTATAAGTTGCAGGATGCTATTTGTGGATGGTTGGTCAAGTTGGAAAAATATATGGATTTCTATTTTTAGACATATTGGGCGAAATCTATTTTTAGATTGCCAGTCTAAAAATAGATATGTCAAATATTATTAGTTCTTAATAATATTTGGACTCTAAACATTATCTTATTCTCTTGGAGCACTTCAGTTAAGTGCACAGATGTGGCACATGAGTTGACAGAAGGAATTACGCTATTCCTGAGGGTTAAGTGGAGCTATTGCATGGATACTTCAGTTAGAACTCATGTGAGAGAGTTTGGTGGAGTTGATTGAGGAGATTAATGGAGTTGTGTTCGGTTTAACTAATCTAAACATAGTTGAGCGCTTTGTTGTATCTAATCTAACTGATTGATACACTAGTGAGAGTGGTGTGAATTAATTATTAATTAATTCACTAATTATAAACTCATTAATCAACTAAAGAATACATTAGTTAACTTCAGTGCATGGACGGTTTCAGTGGAGACCAGTGCAGAGATAGGTGAAAGAGCAGGTTAACTATCAGTTGTGACTATACTGTTGCATATTTGCAACAACCAGTGATTGGAGGAGCCCATGAGGATTGCGCAGTACAAGCCAGGTGGTTCAAGTTATTTAATGAGCCATCCTACATCATTGATTACGCAATAGAGGTTGGCTATCAGGTGGCAAATATTGGAGCATGTGTTTTGCTAGATCTAGCTTGATTAGTGTGTAGCAATTGGAGGTTGTGCTGAGAGCTTGTGAGGAGCTTTGTACAATGATTGTTACATGATCTCTATGACATATAATATACAGATAGTTGGGGGTTTTCGACTTTTTAAGCTTTCCCATTACATATTGTGTTCATATGTGTGAATTTTTATGGCTTTAATGTGTGCATGCAATTGATTTTATTTCCGCATGTGATGATCAATGGTAGAAGAGATTCTGCCATTTGTGCATGAAGTCAAATAGTGTGTGATCGAGAAGAATCTCGGTGAATAATATATCTGATTGTTCAAATTTAAACATGGTATGGTGATATGGAAGTCATTGGAGATATTACGAAGCATTGAAGCGGTTGAGTTTTGGGATAAACTCAGGAAAATAAAAATGGAGAAGAATGACACTATTCCGGTATACTTGACAAAGTTTGTCCACTGCAGGGATGAGCTTGGGAGTGTAGGAGTTAGTGTGGATGAGGAAGGACAAGTCAAGAAGGTTGGGATTCAAGCCAAGAATCTCTACAGACTTGAAGTAGATGGGATGTCTACAGAGCTTCCTACTGTTGGGAAGTGCGAGAAAGACATGCAATTGAAGCTTGAGAGGGAGAAAGTGTTGCATGCAGGTAAGAGTAAACCTCTGGATGTGGAGTAGCCACGTGATGAGGATCATGGAGTGGGAGCAACCACTCATGTAGAGAAATTTCGTGCCATATGGGCAGAGGGAGTGCATGCAGCTATACCACCGGGTGAGAGGTGGGGCGACATGCTTGAGTAATCCCAAGAGGAGATTTCTAGGTAGGATTCATGGAGATGGTGTGGATCTCATGAATTGAACCTAACTACGAGGTGCCCACAGCGCAGCAGTAGCATGATCAGTTGGATTGATGCAGGCAGATGAAAGTGACAGTGTTGGATACTGGAGCACGGATCAGAGTTGACAGCAAGTGCAGAGTGCATGGGTGCAAGATTTCAACAGCGTAGTGGTTCCTGATGACATGTGCAGTTGGTACCAGAAAAATTCAAATACTTTGATGATAGATGCATCAGATTGATTGAGTTGTTTGGAGCCTATTCAGTTTCAGAGGAGTTGCAGAGCAGATGCATGGAGTTGCATGGCGCTTGTAAAAGTTGTAGGGCGAATGCATGGAGTTGCATGTCGCATGCAGGCATTCCTTTCTTTTTGAGAGGGAGTGTTTAATATTGCAACAAGAAACAGTGAAGGAGGCATCCTGAAACATCATTTCTGATCCTAGTTGGAAAATAATCACCTAAACTAGGTGGGGCCCACACAGGTGATTTTTGGCGCAAAGTCTATTTTTAGACTATGTCTATTCTTAGACATGTTGATCATATTCTATGAGTTGCGGGATGCTATTTGTGGATGGTTGGTCAAGTTGGAAAAATAGATGGAATTCTATTTTTAGACATACTGGGCGGAATCTATTTTTAGATTTCCAGTCTAAAAATAGATATGTCGAATATTATTAGCTCTTAGTAATATTTGGACTCTAAACATTATCTTATTCTCTTGGAGCACTTCATTTAAGTGCACAGATTTGGCACAGAAGCTTACAGAAGAAATTATTCTATTCTTGAGGGTTTTTTGGAGCTATTGCATGGAGGACTTCAGTTAGAACTCATGTGACAGAGTTTGGTGGAGTTGTATTCAGTTTAACTAATCTAAACATAGTTGAGCTTTTTGTATCCAAGTTAACTAATAGATACAATTAGTGAGAGTGGTGTGAATTAATTATTAATTAATTCACTAATTATAAACTCATAAATCAACTAAAAAAATACATCAGTTAACTTCAGTGCATGGACAGTTTCAGTGGAGACCAGTGCAGAAATAGGTGAAAGAGCAGGTTAACTATCGGTTGTGACTATACTATTGTTATTTGCAACACACAGATGGGTGGAGAAGCCCCATTGAGGATTGCGCATTACAAGCCGAGGTGGTTTATGTTATGAAGCCATCCCATAGCATTGATTACGCAATGGTGGCTATCAGTGGAAAAATATTGGAGCATGTGTTTTGCTAGATCTAGATTGATAGTGTGTGGCAATTCGAGGGATTTATCTTTGAGAGCTTGTGAGGAGCTTTGTATAATGATTGTTACATGATCTCTATGACATATATAATATATAGATAGTTGGGGGTTTTCAGCTTTAAGCTTTCCCATTACATATTGTGTTCATATGTGTGAATTTTTATGGCTTTAATGTGGCATGCAATTGATTTTATTTCCGCATGTGATGATCAATGGTAGAAGAGATTTTGTATTGTGCATGAAGTCAAATAGTGTGTGATCAGGAGAATCTTGGTGAATAATATATTATTTATTCAAATTTATACATGGTATCAGAGCAATATTGATCATCGGAGCAATTGCAAAGCATTGAAGCGGTTGAGTTTTAGGATAAACTCAGGAAAATAAAAATGGAGAAGAATGACACTATTCCGGTATACTTGAAAAAATTTGTCCACTGCAGGGATGAGCTTGGGAGTGTAGGAGTTAGTGTGGATGAGGAAGGACAAGTCAAGAAGGTTGGGATTCAAGCAAAGAATCTCTACAGACTTGAAGTAGATGGGATTTCTACAGAGCTTCCTACTGTTGGGAAGTGCAAGAAATACATGCAATTGATGCTTGAGAGGGAGCAAGTTTTGCATGCAGGTAAGAGTGAACCTCGGGATGTGGAGCAGCCACAAGATGAGGATCATGGAGTGGGAGCAACCACTCATGCAGAGAAATTTCGTGCCAGATGGGCAGAGGGAGTGCATGCAGCTATACCACCAGGTGAGAGGTGGGGCGACATGCATGAGTAATCCAAAGAGGAGATTTTTGGGCAGGATTCATGGAGATGGTGTAGATCTCATGAATTGAACCTGGCTACAAGGTGCCCATAGAGCAGCAGTAGCATGATCAGTTGGATTGATGCGGGCAGATCAAAGTGACAATGTCAGATACTGGAGTGCGAATCAGAGTTGACAGCAAGTGCAGAGTGCATGGGTGCAAGAGTTCAACAGCGCAGTGGTTCCTGATGACATGTGCAGTTGGGCCCAGCAGAAGTTGAAGACTTTGATGATAGATGCATCAGACTGATTGAGTTGTTTGGAGCCTATTCAAATTCAGAGGAGTTGCAGAGCAGATGCATGGAGTTGCATGGCGCTTGTGAAAGTTGCAGGGTGAATGCATGGAGTTGCATGTCGCATGCAAAGATAGTCCTTTCTTGTTGAGAGGGAGTGTTGAAGATTGCAACAAGAAACAGTGAAGGAGGCATCCTGAAACATCATTCCTGATCCTAGTTGGAAAGTGATCACCTAAACTAGGTGGGGGCCACACAGGTGATTTTGGTCGCAAAGTCTATTTTTAGACTATGCATATTTTTAGACATATGGATCATGTTCTATAAGTTGTGGGATGCTATTTGTGGATGGTTGGTCAAGTTGGAAAAATATATGGATTTCTATTTTTAGACATATTGGGTGAAATCTATTTTTAGATTGCCAGTCTAAAAATAGATATGTCAAATATTATTAGTTCTTAGTAATATTTGGACTCTAAAAATTATCTTATTCTCTTGGAGCACTTCAGTTAAGTGCACATATGTGGCACAGGAGTTGACAGAAGGAATTATGCTATTCCTGAGGATTAAGTGGAGCTATTGCATGGATACTTCAGTTAGAACTCATGTGAGAGTGTTTGGTGGAGTTGATTGAGGAAGTTAATGGAGTTGTGTTCAGTTTAACTAATCTAAACATAGTTGAGCTATTTGTATCTAGTTTAACTGATTGATACAATTAATGAGAGTGGTGTGAATTAATTATTAATTAATTCACTAATTATAAACTCATTAATCAACTAAAGAATGCATCAGTTAACTTCAGTGCATGGACAGTTTCAGTGGAGACCAGTGCAGAGATAGGTGAAAGAGCAGGTTAACTATCAGTTGTGACTATACAGTTGATATTTGCAACACACAGATAGGTGGATAAGCCCATGAGGATTGCGCATTACAAGCCAGGTGGTTTATGTTATGAAGCCATCCCATAGCATTGATTACGCAATAGAAGCTGGCTATCAAGTGGCAAAATATTGGAGCATGTGTTTTGCTAGATCTAACTTGATAGTGTGTAGCAATTCGAGGTTGTGCTGAGAGCTTGTGAGGAGCTTTGTACAATGATTGTTACATGATCTCTATGACATATATAATATACAGATAGTTGGGGGTTTCGGCTTTTAATAATTAAGCTTTCCCATTGCATATTGTGTTCATATGTGTGAATTTTTATGGCTTTAATGTGTGCATGCAATTGATTTTATTTCCGCATGTGATGATCAATGGTAGAAGAGATTCTGTATTATGCATGAAGCTAAAATAGTGTGTGATCAGGAGAATCTCGGTGGATAACATTTCAATTATTCAAATTTCTACATGGTGTCAGAGCGATATTGATCACTGGAGCAATTGCAAAGCATTGAAGTGGTTGAGTTTTAGGATAAACTTAGGAAAATAAAAATGGAGAAGAATGACACTATTCCGGAATACTTGACAAAGTTTGTCCACTGCAGGGATGAGCTAATGCTTCGAGTGTGGGAGTTGGGGTGGTGTGGATGAGAGGACAAGTCGAAGGTTGGGATTCGAGCAAAATCTCTACAGACTTGAAGTAGATGGGATTTCTACAGAGCTTCCTACTGTTGGGAAGTGTGAGAAAGCCATGCAATTGAAGCTTGAGAGGGAGCAAGATTTGCATGCAAATAAGAGTGAACCTCAGGATGTGGAGCAGCCACAAGATGAGGATCATGGAATGGGAGCAACCACTCATGCGGAGAAATTTCGTGCCAGAAGGGCAGAGGGTGTGCATGCAGCTATACCACCAGGTGAGAGGTGGGGCGACATGCATGAGTAGTCCCAAGAGGATATTTCTGGGTAGGATTCATTGAGATGGTGTGGATCTCATGAATTGAACTGGTATGAGGTGCACCGACGACGGTAACGCAGTCGATTGGATTGATGCGGGGAGATCAAAGTGACGAGTGTCGGATCTTGGAGTGCGAATCGGAGGTTGACAACATGTGCGAGTGCATGGGTGCAGAGTTCAACAACAGTGGTTCGATGACTTGTGTGGTTGGGCCCGGTAGTCGAAGACTTTGATGATAGATGCATCAGACTGATTGAGTTGTTTGGAGCCTATTCAGTTTCAGAGGAGTTGCAGAGCAGATGCATGGAGTTGCATGGCGCTTGTGAAGGTTGCAGGGCGAATGCATGGAGTTGCATGTCGCATGCAAAGACGCTCCTTTCTTGTTGAGAGGGAGTGTTGAATATTGCAACAGCTTGATGAAGGAACGTCACGAAACATCATTACGATCCTAGTTGGAAAGTGATCACCTAAACTAGGTGGGGGCCACACAGGTGATTTTTTTCGCAAAGTCTATTTTTAGACTATGTCTATTTTTAGACATATGGATCATGTTCTATAAGTTGCGGAATGCTATTTGTGGATGGTTGGTCAAGTTGGAAAAATAGATGGACTTCTATTTTTAGACATATTGGGCGGAATCTATTTTTAGATTGCCAGTCTAAAAATAGATATGTCAAATATTATTAGCTCTTAATAATATTTGGACTACAAACATTATCTTATTCTCTTGGAGCACTTCAGTTAAGTGCACAGATGTGGCACAGGAGCTGACAGAAGGAATTACGCTATTCCTGAAGGTTAAGTGGAGCTATTGCATGGATACTTCAGTTAGAACTCATGTGAGAGAGTTTGGTGGAGTTGATTGAGGAAGTTAATGGAGTTGTGTTCAGTTTAACTAATCTAAACATAGTTGAGCTATTTGTATCTAGTTTAATTGATTGATACAATAAGTGAGAGTGGTGTGAATTAATTATTAATTAATTCACTAATTATAAACTCATTAATCAGCTAAAGAATGCATCAGTTAACTTCAGTGCATGGACAATGTCAGTGGAGACTAGTGCAAAGATAGGTGAAAGAGCAGGTTAACTATCAGTTGTGACTATACAGTTGCTATTTGCAACACACAGATAGGTGGAGAAGGCCATGAGGATTGCGCAGTACAAGCCAGGTGGTTTATGTTATGAAGCCATCCCATAGCATTGATTATGCAATAGAGGCTGGCTATCAAGTGGCAAAATATTGGAGCATGTGTTTTGCTAGATCTAGCTTGATAGTGTGTAGCAATTCGAGGCTGTGTTGAGAGCTTGTGAGGAGCTTTGTACAATGATTGTTACATGATCTCTATGACATATATAATATACAGATAGTTGGGGGTTTTCGCTGGCACTGCTTTATCTTGTGTTCCTGTATGTCTTAATTTTATGGCTTTAATGTGTGCATGCAATTGATTTTATTTCCGCATGTGATGATCAATGGTAGAAGAGATTCTGTATTGTGCATGAAGTCAAATAGTGTGTGATCAGGAGAATCTCGGTGAATAATATATCAGTTATTCAAATTTCTACAGCATTCTTTTGAAGAGTGAGCTTGTTTTTGAATAATTTGTTTCACCTAGATTAACATCTTTAAATTGAAGGTTATCGTAGGTTATTTGCAATGATATTTTTAATAGGATCTTTTAGATGTTATTTTTACGCGAAGTAAGGTAGTTTTCTTCCAGCAATAATTAGAACTTTCCTTTGTTAGTTTGAATCTTGAATTTATTAGGAAGGGTAGTTCTAGTTAGTTTAATTTGTGAGGTTGTCATTAGAATAATGTGTGACCTTTTTGCTTATTAGTTTCAAGTGATAGTTTCACTTTGATGAGAGGAATAAGTAGATTAGCTTTTTTAAGTTATCGTAGGAGATTTTAAAAGTAGAATGTGAGTGCGAGAATGTTACATGATTGAGGATTTCTTTGTATTTCCTTACAGTTTAATTGCAGTATGGAGTTTTCTTGATAAAATTAGTTAAGTAGGTTACCTTTTCAAGATTGTTTGTTTGCCATCAAAGGTGTGTTTCATTCCAGTACCTAGTTTATCATTACAAAGGAATATATTTATACTCTGACCATTAAGCTGAGCCAATACGCAGTACAACTCACGTTTACGACTCTCGGATTGATAATTAATATTCAGAGGTTTAATTCGACAATTAAGCCGCCCAAGAGGAACAGTAACATTGGATAAGAAAAAATCATTACCTTTTTTAGGAGCATCTAAGATGCATTTAGTGAGGGGATTTTTCCAAATTTGGGACCGTTTTGTCAGTAATGGAGCCTCATTAATGCACAAGGAGCCATTAAGGATGTGCTACAAGTATAAATATGAATCATGGTATCACAATGGTTCCCTTTGCGTTCTAAACGATTTTTATGATCTAAGTTTTTTATTTTTCTTTGCCTTTGTTGCATCTATGTCCAGATTGGATCTTGGGTTTGAGGAGTCATTGCGCTAGACTGGTTTAGGAAACATCATTCAAAGCATAATGATAGCCACCAGACCCAGATATGACCCTATAGCGCAGGAGGTGCCTGTGGTAGAGACCCCCGCGTTATCTAAAACAACGAAGGGACACACATTTGGAATGCACAAGTCCTCGAGAGAAAAGACCCCCATACCTTGCCATCCTTCTTGAGAGAAGATGAAGAAACCCATGCCTGAACGCCCAGAAACTATCGAAAAAGGGGATGATGACGTAGTAGAAGTAGCACCATTCTCGCGACTGCCTGGTTACATTACACTGCGCAAACCTACACTAGTGAAAGTGCCAAAGGACTTGGATAATGTGCTCGTAGGTATCCAAGTGCCCCTAATCCTAGAGAACATCCAAATGGAGAGGGACATGCTCACAAAAATTCCTCAATTGCGCTTCGATGATTGGGACATCACAGATGTTCAAAATTTTCCAGAGCTCGCACCAGAGATTTATCTTGATCCCATTCTATATGTAGGAGGTCTGGTACGCCTTGAGCCTAAGAGAGAAATGCTAGGTCTGCACAAGGAAGGAATCCTCAATCTTTTACAGATCCCCCATTTTGGGCGTAATCACATTAATGATATCTACGCCAGGCAGTTATTGGCCTTGGTGCATGACAATGTGCTCTGGTTGGGAGAGGGCATCCTGATTGACACAGATCTAATTCACGGAATCACAGGATTTCCAAATAAGGGGGACAATCCTATGGCCGATTTCTGCGAAAAGGCGCAGGAAAAAGCGTTGGTAGACAAGATCAAGAAGATGTACAATGTTACGCGCAAATCCAGAGGATTTGTCGTAGAAGAAATTAATGACCCGATAGTCCGTTTCAACACAGTAATATTGTCTTTCAAACTAATGCACAATTGTAGGCCAAAGGAAGTGCCCACACATGTGATTTCGCTCACTGGGAGATGCAAAAAAGGAGTCATATACAACTAGTGTGCATACCTATGCAAATAATTTTTGGAAAATGTGCGTGAAGTCTAGGAGGAGGGAAGGCATTTTTGGTATGATTGGCTCTTATTGTTAATCACATTGATTGGGTGGAAAACCCCTGAAGATACCCAGTTCCTGGAACTTGTAGAATCAATGTATGAAGCCACGCGCTATGCAACCCTTTGGAACTCCTCTAAACCTGCGCAAGTAAAAGAAAATAAGATCCTTTGGGTCTTATATGATGCAAGCTTATACCAGGAGGTACAGTCAAAGTCATGCCTATCTCCCACCATTTATGAACAGTACAAGATGGTAGCCGACTTTAAGTCTGCATTCCATAATATCCACATCCGCTCAAAGGGCGTTGTGGAGGGTGTTTGGTACGAGTTTCCATACTTGGTGACTGAGGATCATTTGATTAGAGTCACATCATACTGGTCCCCAGCTTGGTTGACTCCACCAACGCAGCCGCACACTCCAACCAATAAATAAATGGAGAAGGCCACTAAGAAGCCCGCTGAAACGGTACCACCCACTGTGACAGACAAACCTGGTGATAAGGAGCCTACCCCAACAACAATAGGAGAAAAAATTGACACCAATGTGCCAGAAAAGAATGGCTCTACGCCCAAATAAACTGAAGCATCCACATCAAAAGGCACAAAGCATGGTGCGTAGGCCACGGTTGGGTTAAGAAATAAGCAGAAGGGTTCTAAGAAGACAGGATAGGAGGTCCTGACACTTACTGAAGATGATCTCAATGAGATCGCAAATACAATGACCATTGCGCAGGAGGACCAATGGATGAACATGGAGGTCCAGTATAAATCCACACTGTAATTTGTCCATGTTGGCCTACAGGAGTTAAAAATGCAAGCGAGCCAGATCAGTGCGCCTGTTACCAGCGCACAACCTTTGGATGTCACATTGTCATCATCCGGGGAAAGACGCTTCATCCATATCCCCTTTCCAGCATTTCAAATGGATGTGAGCCAACACACTCAATTTACCAGCACAGGTGATGTCCATATTAATATTGTTGTATTTCCTACAGGAAAGCTTCATCTTCTACACTTAGTCATTGTTGATGAGTTACAGTGCTGAGAATCCACCACGTAGATGCAGACCAAGGATGCAAAGAAGCAGGCTGCCCAAGCACATGAACTTCAGTGACAGGCAGAAGCAACCTATCAAGAAGCAGAGGCCCAACACTCTACACTAGAAGCCAAGATAAACCAAGTATGCATAGATATCCCAGTCATCGCAGCCAAAACTACACCTTTAGATAAATTGGATGGACTAGCTACTGTGATCAAGGTTGTGTGTGCAGAAGCTCACACAATCTGAGCTGAATATGAACAATATATCGCGGACCTCTAGAGCAAGCTGCAGTCAGAGACGCCTCCATAGGTTCACGCAAAGATATCAGTTGAGGTGAAACAAGCCCAAGACAATATCGTCGCTACAGTCACTCAGTGTGAAAAGTCTCTAGCTGAGGCCATGAACATCTGGGCCTCTGTCCAGAATGATCTGCTCGCGCAACAACTACCCGACACACTCAGCACCAAGGAACAACAATTTGAAGAAATTCACATCGTAGCAACCACATTGATGTTTCAGCAGAGACTTGCTCGTCTACAAGAAAGTCGCAAACTCCAGGGAAAAAATGCATAATTGCACTGCAAGGAATAGTTTCTCACAAAACGAATGCAGCCATGGGAAGAGGAAGCACTGCAACTTTCTCAAACGCTGGACAACACACTCAAAATCATTCATCAGACCCAACGCAGTGTGAAGATGGTTGTTGAAGGGCGTACGACCGATAAAATGGTTCAGCAAGCTTAGGATGCAGCTGTGAAGAGCCTTGAACTCGTGCTCCCTCTCCAGACTTCTATCAGCTCGCTCAAGGAAAAAACCAAGGAGACAACACCGCCTTAGTGACTTAGGATGAGTCACATGTTTGTGTTGGGGACCTGTTGGAGTGGGGTCCCCTGAGGCACAAGTCCCAATGATATTTTGGTATGTGCGGGCTGCATAGATGTAGTCATAGGGATTTTGCCCCAATTTTGGACATAATTTAAGATTAAATGTAAATTGTGGGCCTCAAACCATGGTTTGAGACCATAATATCTATGCGCTAGGCACCTTATAAATAGATAGAGTTTGTCTAATTCAAGTCATTCTAAGTCAAGATAGAAGTGATATTTGATATTGATATTTGGATAATATCTGGGTCTGTAAGGGTTTTGGGTTGGGTAAAAGGCTCTTGCTGGCTGTGTGCACGGAGACCTAGTCTTGGCTGTGTGGGAACTCCATTGGTTGTGTGCACGGAAGGGTTTTGTAAGGGTTTGTAAGGATTTCTGAAGGAAAGTTGATGTATGGATAGATTTGAAGAATCAATAGAAGGAATAGTTTTGGCGAACTATCTGTGTTATGTGTTATCAGTTTATGCTTACTGTTTATGTTTATTTTAGTTCGCATTATCTGTTTACTGATTAATATGTGTGAAAATTTATCTAATATGACTATGATTTGTTATTAATGAACTGTTAAGTAAGTATCATTCTTAAGATCTAGATTTGGCTCTAATTTGTTGTATGCGCTGAAGCTAGTACTATTCCTGTGTTATTCTAATGGTTATTTCACAATCTTTGTGTTCTGTTATAAACTTTTGTGTGCATCTATATAGATTAGTTAGGGTTTTGCTGAGGATCACTTCATTAAATTCTCTCTCAGGGTGCGGAAACTTGGTTCCAGCACCCCCACATACTGCTTCGGGTGAGACTTTGGTCTGTGCAAGCAGATCACTGCCGAAAGGGCCAGTAGTTGGAGGGTTCATTGGTTTATCCATGAACTCTGAACTTGGGTCAGGACCCCTCAAGCCAATAGTATGCATGCACCATTTTTTATTGTCAACCTTTATTCTAAGCAAACATAAAATGGAAATGTGCTAAATTCTTCATCTCTTTCTTCAATATTAGAGACAATGAAAGTTTATAATATTTTAACAAAAATCATCTACCTCCAAAGAAATATTTGTTATCACATAGACAAATGAGAAGCAGACTTGAAGTATCCAGGTTGTTGTTTCAAGTAGTGAAACCATTAGATGGAATGGAAAAGTTGAACCTCAACCATGCCGTGGAAGCCACTCTTCCATCTCAGGATATTCGATAGGCCTATAAAATGATGGAACACAAAATAAAGGTGCACTACATCATTTGTCATCAAACTTACATAGTCTAATGTTGGACAAGGCTCTACCATTATGCCTGATTTTGGAAGTCTAGTTCACAATCAAATTCCTCTCAGTGATCAGTCAAACTTGACATCTCTTTTCAGAACAAGAGTGGTTTCAGATGAGAAATTAGAGGTTGATAAACCCTATGGAATGTCAACTATAAAATCATTTTTTCGTAGTGAAACTAGGTTATTTCCCTCCATGGGGAAGAAATATTTTGAGAGAAAATTGCTTTTGTTAAAGGGTGAATATTTGGATAACATTATGATTGTAACAATGTCCCCAATATTTAAAATTATCAAGTTGTGTTTCTCAGATAAAAGAGTGGGTATTTCCTTTAGTGTTTGTAACTCGAGGACTAGTTTATTTTGGTTTAAATCCATCCCAATCCTAACAAAAGTCTTTAGCATAAATATCATAATTATATAAAGTGTTGAGCAATAAAAAATTGACCTATGTCGTTTATAATTTTTTTTATATCATTGGGTAACTAAAAACAATGAGAAGGTTGGTTGCTAAGCATTTGGACCTATGTATAGATTGTTGGAAACCTGCTCCATAGAATAACACATGACTAAGCTTTGTATTTGTAGATGCATCAAAGACTTGTGTCCTAGATCTCTAGAACCCAACAATCCATACCAACGGATCCAAGTAATTCGAAAGAGATGTGGGTTCACTTCAAAGTGAATTTATTATAATGGTTTTCCTCCAATGTTTATACGTAGGGATAGTTGGTCAGTTAGCCCCAAATATTTACATGCTAAACATGAAAAAATTACATATGTTTGAGGTGAGAATGCTTACTTGAGGGAACAATTACCCCTTTCCAATTCGTCTTTATCAGAGAAAAGATCCCCTATTTTTATAGTTGGTGAATGGTACTACTCCTTTATCTTCATCAAGGAGTTGGGCAAAAGCTATGAGGATCCCAAAATTCAACTAATGGAGAAACCCTTCTACACGATGGAGCTAGATATATTTTAGGAGGAAAAGTCAGTGTTGTTGATAAAGATACAGTTATAAAAAGAACAATAAGAGTGGAAGAACCATTACTATTTGGAACCAAGGAAGTTGAAGAGATTAGAGATGATGATGGGAGTGTTTAGATGAAAGGAATAATGCAGAAAAGGGGAAATTTTGAGGGTGTGAGACTAAGCTACTCCATTGTTGCAAAAATCAAGACAAATCAAGGTAGAGAAGGATTATAAGCAACAAACGGAGATATCAGAGCGGATAAATTATTCAGTAACCCTGGAACATGAAGAAATTTTTTGGTTTTATGTTGTAGGGGAGAGATATGTATTGAAAATAATGGATGGAAGTGTTGATATGACTTATTCATTTCAAAATAGCAACCAGATAGAAGGGAAATGGGGATACAATTTCATCAAATATAATAAGGAAATAATATGTTGGCAGTCTTTTGTTTGTCATATAGATATACTTACAAAGACTGATGATTTCATAATTCCTTTCATTTAGTACACAATAGTTGTATTATAATACCAAGTACTATTTGGGTCATGCAAATTATATCAAGGTTGTGAGTATAGTTGAAATATTCCCAAGTCAATGTATTTCCTATTTCTGGTCTTTATTCAATGGGCTACATTATTCTATCTTTACATGTAAACAAGGGACTATGTTATTTAAGTCAATATATTTCCTATTTCTAGCCATTATTCAATGGGCTACATTATTTTATCTTGACATGTAAAGAAGGGACTATGTTATTTATTTTCCTTTACATCTAAACATGCAGCTATGTTATTATATAGTTGAGAATTATTGATTTGGAAATTGTTTGGTGGTATATCTTGTTTTTTATTCAACTTCATAGGTCCAGTTGTTGTTTTAATGAAAGTGTTTTGTTTAACAATGTCTCCAACCAAATTTTGGTATTTCCTTGCTTATTCAATTTATAGAAAATTAAGATCCAAGAAATCAAAATTTAGAAAGATACTGTTGATAATTGATGTTTTTTCTAGGTTATCGATACAAGAATCATTGAATGAAAAATGGTAGCGAGGTTTTATGGAGTTGGATAACGGTATTTCATATGTCATCACCTCCACATGCCCATCTAACCATCTGCATTTGGCCTTTTCTTAGAGCCAGAAAGAAAAATACATCAATGTTTTGGAATTTACAACTCAATGGTTTTCAAACTATGTTTTGTTTCATCGCTAAGTCTCATACATTTGATATTCAAACAAAGAAAGGGCAGACAATATATTTCACAATCATATTGTTGAGCATGCTTCAAAATGAAACTTAACTAATATTCTGCAAGATTGTGTTCTTTATACGGTGGATTTCGAAGCCCGTCATTAGAGATGACAATCAGTCAAGCTATAAAATATAGAATAGAGTTGTAGACAATTTGAAAAAAAATAATTGTGAATGGAAAGATTTTCATGAAAACAAAACAATCATTGATTTTTGGCATTGTATTAACTTTTTTACATTGGGGTGTTTTTTTTGTTCAAATCTGGTGATATAATTTGTTCGTGAAATTGTGATATTTTGTCACTTTTAATAGATAAAGAGATTGGAGCCTTAAAAATTTCAAAACTATTTGAATTATTCATAATAGTTTAAACACATTTTAGAGAAGATTAACCGAAAAGTATGAACCAAAACTTAACAAATCACCCATTTAAACCTTAGATTTACCTTAGATTTATTGGACCAAGAAACTTAGATTACCTTCTTTTTTAGTGCCTATACTATATTGAACGAGTTTAGTTCTTAGGCTTAGTCGGTAAGAACCAACAACCAGGAACCGTTTTGAATCCAATATATACCCTTAAGGAATAGATTCAAATCGGTGCAAGCTGTTCTGAATCAGTGAAATGAATAATAACTCACAAACAACTAATGAAAAATCATTCCACAATGCGAGTTCTGTAAAAGCACAACTAGAGCAATGAAAGAAAGAAAAATACATATAAAATTGTTGTGTAGTAATTACTATCAAACGAAATATATTAGGTCTGAGATATATGAAATCACCATGATATATCACATAAAATAGGAGACAGTCTCAAGGGTATGCCTTAGTAACCAAACATATTACACAAGCACAAGAAATGAAACCAACCCATGTAACACATAAAGAAATAATTCATGATTTAATAAACAGACTCACAGTGAATGTGGGAAGTGTTTCTCAATCGACAATTTACCTCTTACATTATAAACCCTAAAGACGAGAATTGAAATAATTATACCACCAAATGCATAAAAAAAAGGGAAAGGAAAATTCCTATTCTTAATATTGTAATAATTAGCTGTAAGGATCCTGTTGTGTAGGATTTAAACCTTTGAGGGAAAATTTTAACATTCTTCCTCCCTAGAAAACAAATTTCGCATATCTACAAATTCCACCCAAGAGTCGAGCCAAAACGGCCAGAGATAGAGACCTGGAAGGAAAAGAAATTAAGAGTAAGTATTGCAAATGTAAATCCTAAAAGAACTAAAGAAATAAAACAATTTGATTCCATGGTAACAACTTCACCGAAACCCGAACCTGCAAACAAAGCGAGCAATAAGATTATATGTAATTTTGAATTGCACAGGAACAAAGTGGAGGAAATAAAATTTAAAGAAAAACTTAATACCTTCAGAAGTATTTGGCGAACAAATATGAGGCATACTGTGAAATATAACATTGAATGTTGTTATTAGCGATGAAAAGGAACAGTAAAAAATACATGAAGCCTCACATATACCAAAAAAAAAAAAAATAAGGAAAACTTGAGGATAATGAAATTTAACTTCAAAAAAATGTGATTATGTTCACTTGGTGAAGAAGGAACGCTGGAAGGAACTAATACGCAGGAATTCTATGAGAGAAGAGCTTTTCAAAGGGCCGCGAACTTTTTTATGTTCAAAAATAATTTGTTAAGGTTAGCAATCTCTAGCTGAGGGATGCGGGCTTTGTTAACGTTAACAACACTCTTTAACAAATACCCAATTCGACGACAAACAATTTTTTAAGCCGTAGTCTAACTAGCCAGAGGAATCGCTCTGAAAATCATGAAAATTCCGATAAGATTTTCAGAAAATCCGGCAGGAATTTTTCTAAATCCATGTTATAACTATCAAAGTTTAATATTTTGGGTGTCTTACAGGTTTTTGATGGTGCTGAATCCATTTCCAATGTCAAAATCAAGATTCAAACACTGTTTCTGCAAGATTTTTAAAAAAAATTGGCCCGGATTCCGGCCAATTTTGACCGTCCGGACAATTCCTCCAGCTCGTTAGACGACTCCATTTTTTAATCATCTAACACCTGATTTGATGGGAAATGAGGGAAACAATTTTAAATACATTGATATTAATGAAAGATAGAGACCCACCTCCCCCTTGAAGTTTAAATCATACTTTTGATCATTCTCAGTGTAAAACTTGGAAGCTGCTACATCCATGCCAATCACAACCTGGTGATTGAAACAACACGAGTCTTGACCATTTATAACTAATTAACAATGTACCTAATTTAAATCCAACAATATAAAATAATAAAACTTAAAAGAATGTGAAATAAAATAGCATAGGAGAGAGTAGCATAGAATAAAGAAGATGTGATGTGTTATGTGATTTAATTGAATATTTAAATTGTAAATAATGATTAATTTATTTAAAAAGAAATTTTAGATTTGGAGAATTGTTTGGATTAAGGAATTGGTTTTCTATAGTTTAAGGTTAGTATACATAGTATATAGAGTATATTCACTTAAGGACACAATGCCTTCAAACTTTGTAAATGCTCCATGGTTGCATTCTCTTTTATCCTTTGATATGGTTACTACCTCGACCTATGTTTCATTGTCTTCAACCACCCAATCAATTGTAATATATTCCACTCTTACAACATATTCATTTCCATCCTCTCCTTCAAAGTGTTTTTGAAATACTACAATAATGTTATTGTTTTCCTCTTATTGACTTACAACAACAATATGGTTGCTTTTTTTCACTTATTTTTTCCAATAAGAGAAATTCCCATTAAAAGAGGCAGTTCAAATCTAGCTTTAATGATGTGAGCATGTATCCTCTTCCCCTGCGGTTGCATGCAGAATGGATGACACATGCGAAGAGGACAATTTTGAATGCTAGTCCACTATCATGTAGCATTTGGCTAAATAACTTCAATGTCTCATTGGAAAGCCCATTATGGGAGCATCCCCAATTGTTGCATTCCATAAGGATTCGTCCCTTTTAGGGACGATGTCAAATAGTTGCATAAAATTATTTATCATCCCACAATTTGCATATGAAGACTTACCTTTGTGAAAACTAGGGTTGATCATGTGGGGTATGGAGTGGAAATATGACTACCATGTACAATTAAAGGAAATGTGCCATTTGTATAACATGCTAACATGGCAGAAGAAAAAAATCCCTTGAGTAAAGTTTGAAAGGCTATAACATTGGGATAAAAGTTCAAAATTTAGCAAGCATATTGTTGCTGGAAATATTTCGATGAAAAAAACCATATATGAGCTCAAAAGTAACCATAGAACAAAAACAAAAAATTTCAATATTCCACCTCCTTGATAGCACTTAGGGGGATAGTTGTGTTAACCCTATTTTTTTCCTTTTTTTTTATCAAGAAGAATCACCAATTAGACATCTTGTAAGCATAAATGATTTGATATAGTTATCTTTGAAAGTTCGATAACTATGCTAACTAATGATTAATTCTCCCCTCAAAAGGAAATATACATTGTTAAAATGCATCTGAAATGAAAAAAATGACAAGGCTAACATTTTATTCTAGATGAAATTACAACATAATTAAAAAAATAAAATTGATACCTTGTGTATATTTTCATCAATATTAAAATAAAAAAAGATTTACCTAAATGCATGTAAATGTGAATGGATATCACGGAAATAATATAACTATATTGTTATGACAACAAATCAAAAACAAAATATTAGGAATGCTCAACATTTTTTTCAATCCAAAACCTTTAAGATAGGTAACATTATACGAAGTTTTTTTTTATGGAAGGATCAACTTATGTTCACTTGTCTTTTTCAAGCAACCTCCCAATGAACTAAACTCCAATAAATTATGTCCTATAGGGAAGAATCAATCTTTGTTTATAGCTAGCTAGAAAATCCTAATTATGACCACACATTAGCTACTTAGTGGGATTTATTTTAAGAGATTGCATTACATTTGTTCTAAGTGAACTTCCTAGTGGGTCTTATTTAATAACAAAAAACGTAGTGGACCTAGTCCATATTGCGTCTAATGACCACAATTATTATTATTATTCTGGCGGGCCTTCATTCCCACATGACATCCCTAGGGAGTATCTCACCATTCCATCCCGATTCAAAAATATTTTCCGTTAATGCTTGTGTTATGAATGTACAACAAACTAGGGTCCCATCTATGAGTGCTAACTACATTATTGAATTATTCTACAAAACTAAGGTCTCATGTACAATTCCTAACCTCAACAATTAAGTAGTGCAAGAAACTCATCCTTAAAGCCAAGTCCCGTGTTGAAGTATTCATGTTGACTCCCCACTAAAGACACTTAAATATGAAAAATTGTTGAGTAGTATGCTCCAAATGCACACCAAAATCATGTGGATCCAAATAAATATAACCATTCATCTCATAAATATCATCCACATAGTTGCAAAAGGTTGATTGTGGATTTGGAAGGAGCACTACCTTTATAAATTATTCAAGTTGAAAATTGGTAGTCATATCTTTCTTTTTGCATCCCTCAATGATATTCTATATAATGTGGAGTAAATTCATCAAAGGGAAAGTGAAAATGACTGTTGTCCATATACAAGTCATCACAAGATTCAGGTAAATCACATTATACATTGATGTCTCTTCTATACCCTCCTCTAATTAATGTATATATCTTTCCAATGTGGCAGCAAGTGTTTCTTCAAGACAAATTTAGCTTGTGGGGTTGTGTGTTTTTTAATGTACGATGTGTTGATCGACCAAATTTTCATGGAATTTTTCAGCCCATTAGAAAAGGACAAGTGTCAACATGTTATTGGAAAAAAAATGAATGACCAATAAAATCTAATAGAAATTGAATGGATCTTATCATTTCCAATACAATATAACAGAAATTGAACGGATCTTATCATTTCCAATACAATCTAATAGAAATTGAATGGATCTTATCATTGTGGGCAAATTTTAACTGAGAAACCATCCATCTATCATAGGAATGTTTTATAGTGTGATTATTATCACTATTTGTCATACTTCAATAATAAAAAGATGATATAGTATAGTGTGAAAAATGAATGTGTGTATATATTGAATGAAAACTAGATTAAACTACAAAGAATGTATTTGGACAAATAATAAAAATCAAAGTGGAATTAATAGATCAATATTTGATTGTTTTATATTGTAATTACACCGAATATTTTTTCCTACATGGTTGGGCTTGGGCTGGACAAAAAATTTTCATCCCAACAAATAAGATATTATTGGGCACATTTGGTATCTTGGGCATACCTCAATAAGTAGTCAGGCACTAAAGACGCACGACCGAAGAAGCTGGAAGAAGACGGGAGTGAAACTAAGATGGAAGCTTTGGAGTAATCACGGGACTTTGCAATTTGGCCTAAGTTGTTGATGAATACCAAACCCAACATGCCTCCGCATAGATAGACTAGGAAAAATAACTAGAAATCAATGCTCCTTATTAGTTGGATTGCGCTATGATCCTCCCTAAGGGCTGCCTGCTTGGATTTCGGTTTGGTCTCCCCCCGAGTCGCGTTGCTGCTGGGGAAATTCAATTTCAGTTTCGTCTTTGGATCTAGAGCCTCATTTTCTCATTTCATTCATTTTAAATAGTTTGCTTGGGCTCATATTTCTCGTCCAGTACATCGATTTCCAGGACCCTCGCGTTCTGATGTGCTTGACATCGTTTTATGGTTACCTGGTTTCTCAGTTCTGTGAAAAAGAGTGTAGCAGGTAGTGTCACAGGAGCGAGTAGAAGGGCAAGTAAAAATGGTGTACGTAGATTGTTAGAGGAGGACGAGAGCAACTGAAAGTCCAAGAGAAACAAATTCACACTCATGACTATGACGATTCTGTAGGACATTGCTGCCAAGGATGTCCTATGCATTTGCACCCTTTCCTTTTTTTTTTTTCTCCTCCAATGGAAGGCAAAGAGAGCAAGAAGACCATGGCAGGAACCTTGACGTTCAATAGTAGGAAAAGGGATTTGGTTTTGGGAGCTATTGTGGTCTAGATGGAGGTGTAGACCATTGTGCTCAACCCCACATAACTAGTGGAGAGCCCCAATGCGAAGCTTCTCTCATTTGAAAAGTTTCGAATAGAGAAAAGGTAGGATACCGCGTTGAACCAACAAATGTTGTTTCCTGCCAACATACAAAGAAGAAACACCTGCCATGTACAAATAGAAATCAATTTTTTGATTACTGTAGAATGCACAAAGAAAAATAAAGAAATCAATTTCTTGATTACAGTAGAATGATAATTGCCAAACATATAATAATTTCTGAATGTATTTAGTGTTTGTATATATATTATGTGCCATGTTTGTACTTACTCATTTTATCACCATGTAAGTGTTTGTATATATATTTTGTGCCATGTTTGTAGTTACACATTTTATCACCATATTGTAAGACAAAAGATTGGAAACAAACTCAAAAATATATTAATGAATGTATCAAAGAATGTTGTACAATAATGTACATATAAATACATCAAGAAACCATTGAATCAATTATGGGGGTTTCTTGAACTTTAATAACCAATTACCCCATCACAAACTAACCTGAGGATTAGTTGTCTAACATTCCCCCCTTAATCCGAAGGGATATACTAGAGTCCAAGAATGAAAGCTCAGAATGCAGAAATGCATCTCAACCAAGAGTTGAATGTCTCTCAGAAATGGTTTTTAAGGATAACCACAAAATTAAAATGGGAGAACTCAATGTCTCAACCAACACCAATTCTGGAACCTACATAGTAGTTCTCAGAATAAAAAATGTGGTTTTAAAATGGCCACAAATCTGTAACTTCACAACAGTTACTCGAACAATTCCGAATCTTGAAGTGCTCGCACGCAAAAAACTCAATCAACTGAAGTCTCACAACTTTGGCTCTAACTGATACAAGTTGTGGCTTAGGATGTGTATCACTGACTCAAGCTCGCTTGACATCTCGAACTCGAACCTGTAGACCACCAACAAATTCCACCCTTGTCAGATATAGGGTGAGAAATATTCATCATCATTGCAAGACTCGCCAACATTCTTTTGAACAAATCCTTCGATGATCTGTATATCTTCTTGGTTGTTGTCAACCATTCCTAAGAAGTAATCCATCCGAAAAATTTTCTTATCTCTTGCAATACTCTTCTTTTTGGAACATCTCTTTGAATGATGATTATGCTTTCCACAATGCTCACGCGGGTGAAGATCAAAACACCGAACTTTCATATGTCCAACTCTGTTACATTGTGCATTTATAAACTTTTTATGGAACCACACCATCCATAAATCCTGTACTTCAAAATTTTATAGGTTTAACGAAATATGGAATGTGAAAAGATACATCATTGTTATAACTCGGACCAATTCTATGTTTATTTTGTGTAATCTCTTCCCATGGTCTTACATCAACACTTCTAACTGCATCCAAATTTTCCCCTGAAATCACTTCATTTCTCTGACCATTCTCTAACTGATGATCAGGCTCAAACAACCTGTTGTTTTGAACAAGAACATGTTCAAAATTCTTCTTTCGTAATTCATGTAATTCATCTCGTTGAAACTGCGACCCTCGCTCCAAGAATTCAATTTTGATTTTAGCGCTTTGAAAACATGATTGTATGTCAGAGAGAATATTTTCGTTGACTTGGACATCGTTATGGACATTAGATAGCATTAAATTTCTTAATGAATGTACTAAATCATTTAGTTGGGCCAATTTCTCCAGTACAATATCAAAGTAAACTTGCAATCAACTCAGAAAAAGGGGTGTCAACTACCACCGAAAATGCACCTAATACAAACAAATTTTCAATGCTTTAACCGGGTGTCGAGTTCAATCGACTATGCACCCATCAAAAATACAAATTTAAGTAAAAAAATGATCGCTACAATTACATAAGTAGAGATTTTTTTATATCTTTTCTCCATACAATGACATTTTTTTCTTCTTCTTGTCCAACAAAAATGTCACAACCTCCAAAATTTATCTTCTTCTATTAAAATAAAATTACCAAACATATGGATTTGAACAATGTCACAACCTCATAAATTTATCTTCTTTTGTTAAAAATTAAATTACCAAACATATGGATTTGAACTTTGACCTAAAATAGTCCATCTAACTATATGATCTTTCCTAACGATAATGCTCTTTACTTTTCTTGTTTTTATATTCATAAATTATATAAGTTTTACCAAATTAACTTCAAAGCTCAATGAAAGATGATGTCAACTTCAAAAGCTTCAATATCTCAAAGTACCCCTTTACAACACACCCTTGTCTTTAAATTTAGTCTTCAAATAAAATATTCCTTCTTGAAGTAAATAAGAACCTTCGTAAATTCTTAATCTGTGCACATTAAATAATGATACCCTTTTGTGAAGATAAAAAAAAAAATTACTACTTTCCCAACTAATTAATTCACCACCATATACCTCTCTTTATATTTTATTTTGAACTTATCCATTTAATAGATTGCCCATTAAAGATACCTTTGCATTCCTCTTTTTGCAAGTAAGTTGGCTTAGTGGTCTAATGGTATGTTTCAAAAGGATCTTGGTTCAAATGTCAACATTGTTGCCCCTTTAAAAGATTTAATAAAAATGTCTTTCACAAATCTTTTCCTTTTAATTTAAAATTTATTTCAAATCACCCTAATAAAAATATCCTCCATTTTCACAATGAATTTCACAATTTCATACCAATGTAACTTCCAGTTTAAGAGTAAATGAATTTCACAATTCCATACCAATGTAACTTCCAATTTACTATTACCACTTTGACTTCCCATTTACTGCAATAAATAATATATCTACCACTGTAAACTTTCATTCACTCCAATAAATAACATATCTACCACTCTAACTTCTCATTTATTGCAGTAAATATGATAAAGGATTTTTTCAAAAAAAAAATTGACCAGCCTTCTTCCAAATTTAAAACTATAGTTCACCAAGCAATAAAGATTCATCAAAAACAATAAATCATAATATAGCCTCCAAAAATATCAATATTCGCAGCGGTTTTTACCTTGGTTGCTTTTAACTTGATTTCTAGCAGTCTTGAGGCACTCCTCAAAATGCATTTTATGAAGCTGATACATTTTTCCCTCCATAAACTTAAAACAAACCACCCCTCCTCAAAAACAATATTAGTAGGCATGGGGTTTATAAACAACTTAACCTCCTAAGTGAGCAAATTAACCATGCTCTCATTCAACAGACACACGAGATTGGAAACAATATAATACCATTGTAAGATACACTACAGTGGAAACAAACTCAACAATATATTAATGAATGTATCACATCAATGGTGTACAATAATTTACATATAAATCAAATCAATGATGTACAATAATGTACATATAAATACATTAAGAAATCGTTAAATCAGTTCCCAGATTTCTTGAACGTTAATAACCAATTACCTTATCACAAACTAACCTGAGAATTAATTATCTAACACCTATAAAATAAATGTGAATACACAATTTTATGTTATATATATATATAATGAAACCTATACATATATATCCACTATATATATATATATCTCACATTTACATGATGCTCATCCCCTCATCTAATACAAAATTACACATCTTTATAAACCTCAGGTGCAATTGCAATTAAGGTCAGTACCTCCTTCTCCATATGAAAGAATTTCAATTTTCACCCACCTGCTAGTATGCCAAAGGAGAAATATTCCAGACCAGGGAAAGCCACTGGACTCCATAGCCCACTAACCCCAAGCATTCATCAATCAGGAGCACAGTCCACAAACGAAAATAAAGAGAAGTGAGGCCTGACAACCAACACAAGGCTTTACCTAAATCTGAGGCCACTGCAAGATTATTGAGTTGGGTCTGGTTAATGTCCAATACTTCCTTCAGCACCCAGGAATAATCAAAGAAATCGAAGTTGGTTCCAATTATTACTTGCAACCATATGGCAGTGACAAATCCCATCCATTTGAATGCTTCTGTTCCTCGCCAGTAACTCTTCATTGCTAACCCCGCACACTTAAAATGGTTAAGTAGCAGTTGTTGCTCTATTTAAATGAAGAATCATAGCTGAGGCAAAGAAACTAGCTACTACATAAAGCCAAAATACAACCCGTTTGAATAGCCCTTAGCCTGGACTGGGATGGAATTGGAGAAAATTGGGCTAAGATTTGTGACCATTAACCATTTTTGGTTCACTTCATCAATGCCACTGTCAATCTATAGGTAAATACATGAGGAATGAGATAATTTATGGTTGGCTATGATTTTTCCTCCAACACCCACAATTTGATTTCAATTTGGGAAGAAAAGACCACAATATATGTATTGCGGAAACCCCACGAGGTAAACCATAATTGAGATGCATATTCATGTACCAGGAAATCAACTTTGAACAATAACCATTAATTAAGCATTGACTTTAGAGTTAATATTGGGCACATGTGTGAGTTAATTTTTGTTATTGTGACAAAAAGTTAGGTATGAGTAGATTTTTTTACCATGAACAATGTCTACTATCAAAACTAGATTCATTAAAAGCACTAATATATGAAAATTCTAAATTTTCTATCCCGACATTCACGAAAGTGGCATCAAAATGCCATCAAAATTAGCATTACCTTTAGATAGGTCTGGCCAAAATGAGTGGCAATAAATAGTTGAATTTAATTTGATGGTAGATTTAGGAAATACTAGATAAAACAAGGAAATATTAGACAAAAGCTAGATTAAACAATTGACTTTTCTTTTTTCTATCAAATTTCAAAATATTCACAAAATCTGCAATCCACTTAAGTTAAGTTCAGTTCAGATACAATGTGTACCTAGAAAGAATGGAAAGAACTTTCCCAACTATTGTGCAGTAATGATTTTATCTAGTTGTATTTAATATTTATTCCCAACATTCCAGAATCCATAAACAAAAATGAGCTTGACTTCGCTTTATCCATCAAATTTCAAAATATTTTTGGAAATAATCCAATTAAATTCAGCTACATTGTTTACCTCTCAATGATGGAGAGAACTTTCCCAATTTTTATGGGATAGTGACCTTACTCTTCTAGTTGTTGTATTTATTCCCAACGACATCAACACGGCCCCACGGCCCCAATCGACAGGTAGCCATGGCCGTTTTTTTAGTAGACAGTAACTAGAAAGTGGATGTGAGACATCTCATCCTTCTAGGCTATGGTTAAATGCTAGCTTAAATTAAATCTGATAAACACTTGTTTGATATCATAAAATAAGTGGTGAAAGAATTAAAGAAAATGATGGCTTTATTGATTGAACATACTTGTGAGTTTAAGAACTTATTAAAACTCACTTACATAGTTAAAAAATGATATAACCAAATTCCATTGAAACAAAACCAGAAAATCTTGAATATATGTTTGCTATCATAAAAGCAACAGTGGAAGAATTAAGAACAGTTTTTTTATTAAGTGAACCACCTTAAGTTAAAATCTAGGACTACACTCACTCCACTCATCATCTCTAGAAATCATGTTTTCTTATCAACCATTAACTGCATTTTGAAGTTCCACCCCTGTACGCTTTGCCTATTCATTCCATGCCCTGTAGATTTCTTATTTACCTCGTCTGCTTTGAAAGGTGCATGACATCTATTTTCTTGAAAAGTGCATATTTTTTTCTTACTCTCTTCTATTGAATGAATGAATGAATGAAATTTTAATGTCCACGAGACTAAAAATAACCTATGGGACTATGGGTTCCCTATTTTCGTCTTTTGCATTTCAGTCCTCTTCTTGTTCAAATCGATGATGAGCTGGCCCAACCTTCCAACTATCTCATCGCTGAAAGATGATGCCAAGAAAATGATGCTAACATATTCCCATAACTTTCTCTGATGTATTTGAACGCATCACATTCCAAAATGAAATGTTTTTCTGATTCCACTGCTCCAGACGTGAAAAATATACACACTAGTTCTTCCCAAGCTTCTTTAGGCCTTTTCCACCGCTTTGTTTCACACCGAAGATGATGCGAGTTGGTTATTAATTGAGCAATAAGAACCTTTGCTCTCCACGGAATGGTAGCTCCAATGTACTCTTTTTGTTGGATATCATACATAGGGTTGAATTCTTCGATGTAGTACTTCTTCTTTCTACCCAACTCTTTTCCCCATACCTGTTTACGTAATTTATCCATAACAAAATTCTTTAGCTCCTTGCTATTTTTGGGACAAGCATTGAGGTATATGTTCCATTTTTGCATCCATGTGTAGTTTTGTCTCGTCCATGTTTTATTTCTTTCACTCATACCTTCCATGAAGATAACATTAGGCCATCTACCTACTCCCATTTGCTCAATTCTTTTTAGATATCTTATGAGTTGCACCATAGAAATTTCTTCGATGGGAATTGCTCCTATTTCACTCAACATTATCTCATAAGGTATCGAAATTTTTATTTTGAACTTGCTCATGATCAAACATTTTTGGATTTTCTCAATTTGCTTCCATTTTGGGATAGGGGTGCTGCTAGCCAACAATTCACACCCATATAGCATCATTGGACAAACTAGGAGTAAAAAAAGCACTTTAATCGTTTTATAATCCCATAACTATGCTTCTCTACATCTGTTTTGAAGAGCATATGATGCTTTCCAACCCCCTAAGATTCTCTTATTTCTGTAGTCCTCCCAATTAAGTTTGTTGTTGAAATTGATCTCGAGGTATTTGTACTCATTTACTTCTTCAAGAGTGTTTCCTTTAAAGAAGAACGTATGTTGACTTTGCTTCTTTTTATTAGAGAAAATCATTATCTTGGTCTTGCTAATATTGACTTGCATCCCCACTGCTCTACAAAAATGCTCAAGGGAATATAGGTGCATCTTACTTTCCTTTCTGTTGGAAAGTGAAAATGTAGCAGTTTATCTTTGAGATTTGTGAATACAACCAAAAAATATTAAATATTTGTGAATGACGTGTAAAAATTATGTTCTTCAGTAGTACTAATGACGTCTTATGCTCCAACTGATGGAAGGGATGATAATTCTCTTGATTTTTTTCATCCAATTAATTAAAAATGTGTAATACATACATACATACATACATACATACATACATACATACATACATACATACATACATATATATATATATATATATATATATATATATATATATATATATATATATATAAGAATTAACAATTGAATTTGGCCTATAGTTACCATTATATTTAAAGGTCCCCTACGTCTTTTAAATAAGTGCCAATAACCGACTCAGCTTGACTCAACCATGCAGGAGAAAATTTTAATTATATATACACATTTGCTGTAATTGAACTTCGGTGAGAAAGGTACCTTCCTTCCTTCCTCCCAATCACCCAAGATAACACTTATATATATATATATATATATATATATATATATATATATATATATATATATATAATTTTAACTTTTAGTAAAATTTTATAATTTAAAATATCTCATTGTTGTATATTAAAACATATTTTATTTAGAATAAAATAAAATAACAAGTATATGTGTGTATTTATGTTTTTAGTTATGAATAAAAACATGGAAACCTAAAGCACTTCTCCACACTTCTCCATATTTCGTGGAGGCTCACCCCAAGGGAATATAAGAGGGTAGAATTAGTGATCAACAACAACTAGCAACAATATCAAAGAACTCCACACTTGGTTTTAGACCAATTTAGTTAACCTTTGGGGCTAAGTACATATGTGAAATTATGCTAATATCTACCAAGTGTCTAAAGGGATTAAATTTGTCAAGACGTAAACCTATTTTTGAGTGCAAAAATTGGGGAAAAATGTGCACATCTAGAGATTTGATTCCTGTGGGGTATTGGTAGTTCTGAGCTAAGATAAATTTATGTTGGTTTTGAACCATACACAATAAAATATTTTAACTATAAGATTTTTTATAATTTATAGAATTATTTTGTTATATAATGTGTGTGTGTTTAATATTTTTTAACATGCTACATTTAAACATTGAAGGGAGTAAAAATTTCTATCCTACTTTCAATTAGAAAAAAATATTAATAGAATAAGAATTTACATTCTCACTCTCCCTCTATATTTTAAATCTTAATATGAACTCCGTAATAAGAATGAAATAAATTACATATCTATGTTGAAATGACACCCAAGGGGGCTTCTAATTTAATTTTCTCTTAATTAAATTGGAAGAGAAATTATTCTTTCATCTCATGACACCTTATATTAGTTAACTGAGTCAGAAGGACTTAGTTAACTTAGGAAATTCGATTTGAGGGTCGGAGAGGAGGCATGTAGAGTTCTCGCGTGATTTTAGGGAGTCCAGTTACAATTATTTGTGAGTTGTAATTAGTTAACTCAATTATTTGAGTTAAAATTAGTTTAACTAGTTCTAACTGAGATATGGGCTAGTGATAGGTTCGGTGAATTAAATCTTATTTAATTCATAGGTAGTTATCAATCAGTTAAGTGATAATTCACTATAAATAGTTGTTGCATGTCAGTTCTAAGGAGGACCCAGTTGAGATTGAGGTTAAAGGGAAGATAACTATCAGTTGTATAATTAGAAAACTGTACAGGTCATGTATGAGGTCATCATGATGCCTTGAAGGAATTGCACAATAAATTCTTTGAAATTTCATATTTAATAGGGCCACAATTCCTCCAAGAATGCGTGAGCAAGGCCAGTCAGATAGAGGCTGAGAATTGGTTAAGTATTTGACTGATTTTACCTAGGTCAGAATGAGACAATCAACAAAGTGCAAAGGTTTCTCAGTGAGGGAAATAAAATTGTATTGTTTCATGGTCTTGACTTTATACAATATACAAATAGAGGGGTTTTGAGCATTTTTTTTCCCCAGATACATCTTTTTTTGTGTGATTGATTATTTCTTTCTCTTACTTGTTATGTGATTATGTGACATATTTGGTTTCCGCAAATTGTAGAACGATTCAATGTTTTTTTTTAGTACATTAAAATATTAAATTGAATCCATTTGGATAATATCTACATTGTATCAGAGCGGCAGGAATCAAGATAGAAGAGAAGAAGCAAAGTTTGTTTAGAGGAGGTACATCGAATTTGCAGATTTATTTTTTAGGACCAACAACAGATCAAGATGTATTTCAATGGCTTGAGACTTGAATATACCCTTGAGGGAAATTCAAATTACATAACATGGAAGGAAATGAGGGAGGCAGTGCTCGAGGACAACGAACTGAAGGCATTCATTAATAGTGATATTCCTCAGCCCGCAACAGCAAATGCTCAACTTCTTGATGCATGGAAGAAGAATGTAGCAAAGGCGAGAAAGATCTTGTTAGAGGGAGTTCAAGATCATATTGTCTCGAGTCTCCATGGGAAGAAGACTCCATATGCTATGTGGAAGGCCTTGACAGATCTGTTTCGGAATAGAAGCGACCACAGGAGTTGGCATTGAAATAAAAGCTCATAAAGATTAAGATGGAGAAGGGCGACATGGTCCAAAAATACTTGATGAAGTTCACTCAATGTTGAGATGAGCTTGGAATTGTTGGGGTAATATTTTACCAGGAGGATGATTTGGTGAGCCTAAATCTTCTAGGATTTCCCAAGGGTTGGCATAGCTACCATGACTCTATGAATGGGAGGGAGAATCTACTAGACTTGGAGTGATTATGGTCTGACTCAGTACAAGAAGAGATTCGACGGAGTACTAAAGATGGATCCTCATCAAAGACTGATGATGACGAGAATTGTGCGTTGGATAGAAAGGTGAAGAAAGAAAAGGGAAGACTTCCCATTACGAATCGGAGTTTGGCAAGGCAGGAAAGTATCAAGACATGTCAAAGGTAAAATGTTTCAACCGTCATGAGCATGGACACTATGCCACAAATTGTCCACAAAAGAATATCAACAAGAAGGCCTCAGGAGGAGCAGTAGGTGAAGCACTTGGTTCACAGTTCGAGTTGTATTTCACTGTAATTACATGGATGGTGTCATCGGTGATGGGTTATGTGTGGTTCTTGGATAATGGAGCTTTGTTCCATGTCTAAAAAAACAAATAATTCTTCAGTAGCTTAGAGGAGAAGGATCTCCATATGCACATCAAGATGGGTGATGACAGGAGGTATAATGTTACCGGTGTAGGTACAATTACCTTTCAGAGGGAGTCAGGTAATCCACTCACATTAAAAGATGCCATGTATGTTCTTGGTTTAAAGAAGAATTTGGTTTCTATTTCTATGTTCAAAGACCGTGGATATGATGTGATCTTCAGTGACGAAAATACGTTTCTTCGTCACAAAGCCACAGGACAGGTGAAAAACATTGGGGTTCAAGTAAATAACCTCTACAAACTGGATATAGAAAACTGTGATGCATTGAGCACACAAGAAGATAATGTGGAGGGCTGAGACATTAGTGAGTTATGACATAGGATATTGGGCCATCTACACCATGGAGATTTTAATATTATGCAATAGATTTATACAAGACTTCCAAAGGGTGCACTTACCAAGAGAGATACATGCAACTTGTGTACATTAGGGAAGTATACCAAATCTACCTTTTGACGATAAGGAAAGTCGAGCAAAGGCGATCCTTGAGAGAGTTCACTCAGACTTGTGTAGACCATTCTCGATAGCTTCGAAAATAAAACATAGGTATTATGTGATTTTTGTTGATGATTTTTCAAGAAAGTGTTGGATTTTATTCATGCAGAAGAAAGATTAGACACTCTCCAAGTGTTTTGATTTCAAGGCACTTGTCGAGAAAGATACAAGGAAGAAGGTGAAGGCTCTGGGGAGCGACAATGGTGGAGAATACATCTCTAATGAATTCAAGAACTTTTGTGCCTCAAAAGGAATTCAAAGAGAATTGATAGAACCTCATAACCCACAGCAGAATGGGGTTGCATAAAGAAAGAAAATAACTATTGTGGGAGAGTCACGAGCTATGTTGAATGATTAGGGCCTACCATTGAATATGTGGGTGGAAGCATGAAATGCAAAAAATTTGTGCAGAACAAAAGTCCTCATCAAATACTTGGGATGAGTACACCAAAGGAATATTTTTCAGGTAAGATACCATATTTGTCCAACGTATTTTAAAATTTTTGGTTCATCTGTTTATTTCCATGTAACCAAAGATGCCAAGAAGAAGCTAGAGCCAACAACAAAGTGGGGGATATTTTTGGGGTACACTGATACACCCCACAACTATTGAGTGTACTTGCGAGCACACAATATGACAGTGGTCAGAAGAGATGTGAAATTCGATGAAGAGCCATGTGATTGTCCCTTGAGAGGAAGCTTGTGTTGCATATAGTTGAGGAGATCTTGGCTCCAAAAGAAGAAACTCGGGATGTGGATCAACCACAAGCAGAGGAACAAAGAGTGGTAGAAACCACTCATGCAGATCCATCCACCAGAGATGGAAGGAAGCGCACTAGAGAGGGTGACAGAGTGTTGCTATATATGAGAGAGAATGTGGGAGCACCAACATCACAATGGAGACAGAGAAGGTCCCTAGAGCGGTACACTAGATACATGGCTCTAATGAGCGAAGGTATTGAGATAGAACCATCCTCTTTTAAGGAAGCAGTGTAGAAACTAGTTTGGGTTGATGCCATGGTTGAGGAGTATGACTCCATTATCAGAAACAATGCATGGGAAGTTGTCCCAAGACTAGTGGGAAAATTAGTTGTAAGATCCAGGTGGGTCTACAAGGTGAAGCAGGTAGTAGGTGGAAGTCTGGAGAAGGACAAGGCCATATTTGTGGCCAGAGGGTTCTCTCAGGTGGAGAGGATTGACTATGATGATACTTTTGCACCAATATTAAGGTACTCATCAATCAGATCCATCCTTGCACTCTAAGCGCAGATGGATGGAATATACATCAGATGGATGTAAAGACAACCTTTCTCAATGAATTTATTGAGGAAGAGGTGTACATTGAGCAACCAGAAGGTTTTGAGACCTTATAAAGGGAGTCACCTGTGTGAAGACTCAAGAGAGCGTTGTATGGGCTGAAAAAAGCACCTTGTGCCTGGTACACCAGGATTGACAGTTATTTCACCAGGTTGGGTTTCACCAAGAGTGAAGCGAATGCAAACCTTTATCAAGTTGTGGTAGATGTTCAGCGTTTAATTATTGTACTTTATGTCGATGATGTGATACTGACAAGTGATGAGAAGCTCATCAAATCTTGCAAGATTATATCGATGATGTGATACTAACAGGTGATGAGAAGCTCATCAAATCTTGCAAGATTATATCGATGATGTGATACTGACAGGTGATGAGCATCTCATTAAGTCTTGCAAAGACGGTCTTGCAAGAGAATTTGAGATGAAGGACATGGAGCTCTTGCACTATTTCCTGGGATTGGAAATATGGCAAAGAGATGGGAAGCTATTTTTATCTCAGGGAAAGTATGCCAATGAGATCCTTGGGAAGTTCCACATGGAGGGAAACAAACCCATGGAGACTCCTATAGCAAGAAACTGGAGGAAGGAGGATGCTACTTCAGGCGAAGCAGTGTATGCTACTTTTTACAGATATCTTGTGGGTTCACTCATGTATTTGGTGATGTAATATTCCAAAACAGGAAAAACAAGAATATTGAACATAAAACTAGAAAATGCAGTAAACATCAATACATCAAAAACATGAGTAGATCATTGAGCCATTTTTTTATATATGACAGCCAAAATGAAGTACAATATATTGAGGAAAAGACACTCAAGCTAGGGAAAACAAGCCTAAAATGACCCCAAAACCCCCATACATGAAACATTGATGCTGCATAAACTGTCGGGAGGCTATGAATACACAATCCTATTGGAAATAACTGTATATGGAAACTAGGAATGCATATATATGTTGATAGGGTGCTCAAAAAATGGAGATCAGAGATCTGGGCTTTCTAGCACAATTCCAAGATAACCCAGAATGGGTTTCCAGAAATACCCAAGATGAAAAATGCAGCCCTAGGGATGAATTACGCTCTGCAACTGGGTAATTTCTGAGAGGTGGCTGAAATGATGAGAAAATAATTGATACTCCTACCCACTGACTTTTCGGATGAAGGGTTGCTCCCCTCACTAGAAAATAATCTCAAAAACTTGGGTTACCAACCCTCCAGTGAAATTGCCCTCCTGGATTGCGCAATTCCTGAAGGAGATTGCATTGCTGAAGGTGGTTGAAGATTGGCCTGATGCCAAATGATGGACTGAATCTAAAAGAAAACTCTCCTGAGTGGGCACTCGAAGTACCCAGAGGATGAGGGTGGCATGTCTGCTTGGAAACACCCTTGTGCTAAGCAGTACAACAGACTCTGCTAAACAGATGAAGCGTGCAGAAATTCATAAAATACAATACATAAAAAATATTAAGAATGCATTCTATGGCTGACATCCCCTTCATTATATGATTTGTGAGCCTCCTCCCCCTTGGCCCCACTCAATAATGATGCTACTCTCATGGAGAATTCCTCCCATTATGACTGCGATGTCCTCCACTACCTCCATGAATGTGTTGTTGATTTGGTCAACCTTGACCCCATCCACATGCATTAACCCTCATTCACACCAAGGAGTGATTTATTCAACTAGATACATTGATCCACATTCACATTAGAAGTGTTTTTATTCCTACTAAATATAATTATGGGTCCCTCTACCCTCTTATTCATCTATCTTATTGACAAAAACAAAATTTAATATTATAACTAGCTAAAAGCTAATTAGGAATATTACAGTCCTCCCATCCCAAAAGTTGCTTGTCCTCAAGCAACTGCAAGGATGGATGCTGGAAAATATTCTCTCCTTCCCCAGTAGCATCCTCATCTGGTAGATTCCTCCATCGAATCATATATTCTTCAATCACCCTGTTCTCTAGCTACCTCTCCCGAGTATTCAAGATAGCTTCTGTTTGTAAAAATGGATGGCGCTTACCATCAATAGGTGGGAGGTCCATAGTCACAACTACAAGTTGTCCATGGCCTTCTTGAGGCATGAGTGTTACACAGCATTTTTTCACCGTCCCTGCAGTCCCTCCCCCCGCATATTGGAGGGTCTTTCCCGTGACTTGTGAGCAGTGTCAAACTCTGCAAATACCTTATTTACATCCTTTTGCATAAGGACATGATTCTTCCTGTTGAACATTTCCTCAGAAAGCATTCAAAAACCTATGTTTTGGCATTGGCACGGGTATCTAGTTCACCCCTTGTGGCAATGGGGAAGATTTGCACTAGAGGCCGCGCCGGCTGGCGCACTGTCCCTGTGTTGTACCCGCGCCAGCCTTTTTTGGAATGTTTTTTAACAAATTGGAGGTAGAAGTTTCCTTTAACCACCTCAGGAATGACTCATTGCAAGTGGTTAAACTCGATAAGCCACGGATCTCTTCCTTTAGGAAATGGTTGATGGAACATTCTTAGAGGATAGGACTCCCCCCAAGATTATAGGGATCCTAACTCCTCCTTCTCCCTCTATATAAATGAGCCTTCTCCCTTTACAAAAGCTAGCTGAACATATAGCCAAGAAGCTGAACTTGGAGAAGAGATATTATAGCTGAGTAATCGCTATAGAGAAGGTCGAACCAAGGAGGATCCCGTAGAGAGAGCCCCGTCTGAATTCCCGATGAGCTTTGTGAGACGTGCTCCACTAGAACCCTGCTGGAGGAGATCGCAACGTCAAAGCCTGGTTGTACTCTTCCTTCTTTAATTTAATATACTTGACTATGATATTGATTCCATCTCTGTGTTATGTTTATTTGACGCATGTGATTTAGCCTTCTTCGACTGACTAATAGTTAGGAATGCTAAATAGTATGTTGTGTATCATCTTCGTTTCTTGTGTATGTGCAGGTATCTGAGCATGAGAATGAGCGGATCATGATATGTCGAATCAGGAGCGAGAGGCAGCCATTCTTCCGGACGACACAATAGCGCATGACCTACGGTAAGTGATCTACCAAGTCTTTGCCCATTCTTAACTAGGAATTGATGTCATAGCGTGTCTTGTTTGTGGCTAGACCCACTCTAGGGCTAATGGGATCACCTCTGTCCATAGAGGGGACTTACCTCACCAAAAAATTGGCGACTCCACTAAGGATCAGTGCGAGTTTGTCTTTCATCTATTAGATCTTCTTCTTGGTCTTTGCTTGCTTAGATTTCCTTTTCTGGATTGTTTTGCTGAGTCTTAGGCTCCTATTCAGCCCCAGAGGATTAGTTTTGACCTCTGTTTTTCCAAATTTCTATATTTTCAAGGTTGTCTTGATTGGTGTGGTTTCCAGCCTCACAGTCGTGCCCACTAGCGCGAGTTGCCAGTTTATCACCCGCACCATCCCCTTTCTAGCGCGTAGCCAGACAGTTGCGCCAATTCCTGTAGGTGCTAGGGTTTTCTCTATTTTGGATTTTTTGGTCCATCCTGGTGTCTCTGGGTGTTTTCTTCGCTTGATTTGAATTCTTTGGGTTTGTTTGTGGTTGTGATCAGCCTTCTTCCTTCGGTTGTTCGTTCATTTCTTTCAGCGTCATAGCTTTAGGGCTTTCTAGTGCTTTGACATGCTGAGCCTCCTGTAGGATTTTGGGTCTCTTGTTTCGCGGTCACCTTTGTTATTTGATTGGTTGCATTCAGCTCCCTGGATCCATTTTGAGTGATTACATTTGGTGGAATGAGTCTTGATTGAGTCTTGCCTCTTTCATTCAGTTTTTCTTCTTGTCACTCCAAGCATAGCTCACATTGCTTGTATGGGTCTGTTTTGACATCTTTCTTCGATTTGAGAGATTATGACATTGGTTTGAGTCTTTGTCTTGTTTGCTTGTGAGTTGATTGAATTGTTTCACTTTGACTCTTGCATTAGCATTCTCGAACTAGTGTGAAGATTCATTTTTCATGTTATTTAGTGCACTATTTGCTCTATTACATTGAAAAAATCAAAAAAAAAAATTGTGCTTGCATTTTTTGTTTGCATCGTAGAATTGGAAAATATTTTGCATAACTAGCATTCGACATTCTAGGAAAGATTTTTCGTTCTCATTAGTTTGCATCAGGTTCTGTAGTGAATACTTCTGTGTGTTCTAATTATTTTCTATCGCTTGAAACTCCTAACCTTCTCGTAGATAGCTCTTCATTGAACGAAATGGTATTTTATGGCATGTAGCTTGCATTCAGGAATTTGTGAGATCCAACATTTCGTAGGACCTTGGAATTGAAACATAAATACAAAATCAACTTAAAATTTATTCAATTAACCTAAGGCAACATTGAACTTAAACGAAACATTTAGTGGTCTAAGTTAGAGACGTTTTGCGGCGTCTTTAAACCTAGTAGCTGTTGCTCGCCATCTGGCTTCAGATAGCACTAGTACGGACTTGTGCTCCCTGTACCGTTGAGTATATAAAGGGAGACCCCTCTAGGTTGCAATCCTTTATCTGTAGGAAGCCGAGTCTGCCGCCTTGTAACCATGATACACCAAACACAACATTCGGGGAGACTACCTGCACGTACGTCAAGTCCTTGGTTGATTTTTCTTTCATTTTATAACAAAGGTGTATATGGCAGTTCATGGGAACCTGGTACACCCTTTTACCTAGACTACCTGAGGTGTCATTTTCGATATTTACTGACTCCATAAATTTGAAAATATCATCGACCACTTGTCCTTTCATGCTCGTTTCAACCTGAAGGTGATAGAGTCACCTTTTTGCTGTTTCTTGACTCTTAAAATATGAAACGACAGAGTTTTGTTTCAATGTCTTAAAAATTAACTGCCCACAAAATATTCCTGGTTAAAGTTAGTTTCCTTAGGGTGTTGTTTTAAATTTGCTTCTGATGGCAACGTTTCCAGAGTTCACTAACCCAGGAATCCCTTCCGAAGGGAATCCTGGTCCTTTTCCTACTTTTGGGAATGTTGGTGCTCCTTATATGGCAATGTTGTCCCTACCTGGGTTAACTGTTGGGTTGCCTATATGGTTATTTTCAACCTCGGTGGTCCCGAGTGTTCCGTCCACCGTACAACCATCTCCTCCACCAGAATAACATCATGTTGCTTTTAAAGTGGACCTTTCCCCTTCTTCGCCTATTTCTTCGTCCACCTCTTCTACTTCACCTGGTGAAATTCTAGATTCCAGTAACCAGGTGGCTAAGAAGAAGAAGAAGAAGAAGAAGACCAAGAAGAAGAAGTCAGATAAACGAGAGGCTAATACTGCAGCTACTACGCTTAAGAAACCTTCCGTTGCGGAACCATCCAAACTTCCACGAAAATTAAAATTCCCTTGCATGCTCTGAAAAGGTAACCATATGCTTCGAGACTGCCCTGGCATACCCAAGGTACTTGACGCATGGCCTGACGGCCGTCCACTGTTGCTTTTGGCTTCTGGAAGTCATATTGATAGCACATCTTCGACTAGATCTGGTAAGACTCATAAAAAACAGGGCAAGATTACCAATCCCTGTAAGTTGTGTGAAGGGAATCATCCCATTCACCTTTGTCCGTATATGGATGAAGCCAGGAGAGTGTTAGCCAACTCCACTATTTTTTCACCCCACCTTCTGGCTGGTTATCAGAATCTTTCTTCGAGTCCTCCGCTAGTTGATTTCACGATTAGTCAAGTGTCATCCTTGCTCGATCCCACTTCCCCAGAAATTCAAGTTTAGGAATTTGTTCCCAACCAACCATTGGTCAAGGAATCAGTCAATCTGACCCCATCTGTGGTTCATCAGGTCTTTTCCGTTGAGAGTGGATCTATTCCCCCCCATGTTCTTCTTGTTTCTTCAGATTCTTCGGGCTTGAAGAGAGATTATTTCGTCCCTGTCGTTCAAGAAATTTCTCCTCCTTCTCCCGTGATGGAAGTCCAGGAGTGTGTTCCTCTTGCTCCAGTAACACCAGGGGACAACCATCTCAATTCGATGGTATCCCCTCCAAGTAGTTTGGTCGCTTCCTTTGATTGGAGTCGATTTTCCGGATACCACCTTTCGTCTTATGTGCCTTTTGAGATCACGATATAGACCTTTGATGTGGTTGTACCCAACACCATTATAGATGAAGGTGCGTCTGTTAGTATTTTGTCTTCAACTACTTGGAAAGATTTTGGTTCTCGACCGCTTATGCCTGTTACCCAAAATCTGTTGGATTTTAACAGAGGAACCAGTCAACCGTTAGGGATCCTTCCAAATTTGTTCATATCGACGTGATGGTTGTTCCAGGCCCCTTAGATTTCAATTTACTCTTGGGCCATGACTATATTTATGTCATGGGGGCAGTTTTCTCCTCCCTCTTTCGTGTGATTTATTTTCCACACAAAGGTCGGATCGTGACCATTGATCAGCTTCCATTCATTAGTCCTGACATGACATCTGGTCCACCGTCATCCCTTCCAGGTCTTTATCTGCCAGTTGTATCTTCGTTGCCACAGGTTAATTACGTGGCTACCTGTCCTATGCCCACATTCAATGATGGTGCTATTGTGCATCGTGTATTGGGGACATTGGGTCCTGATTTTCAAGATATTGTTCTCCCAACAGAGGCGAACCTCTTGGAATCTATGACCTCTTATTCGTCATAATGAAAGGTTGTTGGAGCAGAGTTCATTTTTCTTGTGTCAAGCTCCTTAAAAAATGAAACAAGGCGTCATGAGGATAGTTATTTTACTATTTCAACCTCGTTAAAAAATGAATTAGGTCTCGAGGAACTTTCATCTTCTATGTCAACCTTGTTAAAAAATGAATTAGCTAACGAGGATAGTTATTTTAATGTGTCAACCTCGTTAAAACAATGAAACACGTTCCCGTTCAATTCGAGTTATGCTAGATCTCGTAAAATCCCAGTCGAGTCTTTCTCTTGATCTCGTTTTTTGAACCTTCACTCCATTTCCTATGGAATGAAGCTTGGGGGGCATATACACCTCGAATTAAGTCACCATGCTGGGGGGCATGCCTATTTTTTCAAGCACAATTTACTTTTGTTTCAAGCTTGTGTCAACATGAAACCAATCTCAAGCATAGTTTACTTTTGTTTTCAAGCTTGCATAAAAATGAAATATTTTGGTTTTATACCCTTTGTGAACATTTTTCCTGATTCTTGGGTCATTACTTATTATGGATATTATTCAACTGATACATTAGCTAAACATTGTATTAGGCATTTGCATAATTTATAAAAACATCATCATATGTACAGAGACCCATGTAGAAAATAGATATGTGTGTATATATATATATATATCATTTATTTGCAACGTGTGCATCATAAAACCCACAAAAATAATATATGTTTTTTTCAGTTACATCGTGAGACAACATGTCTCTCAAAAATGTGCAGAAATAAAGCCTAGGTGCCTAATCGGCGTGGTGCTCATGATAGCACGTCACCGCCTGTACCAACCGCCTCAGAAAGCGGTGGATACGACTCGACACCCCTACAGTATGCCTCTGATAGGCCCTAGGCACATCATCCAAGCTACCATAGTCTAGGATCCCACGGGAAATCCCCTCCAGATTCTGCACTGTCTCCTCCTCACCACCCTCACCATGAGGATCAAAGTCGTGAGGGACCCGCCTCGCTACCGGCAACATGCCTACAAGACGCTCTGGGCCAACATCTGCATACATATAAGAATAACTGTCAGAACATGCATATATATCAAAAAAATTATAAACTCATGGAAACAAAAATGAGTCTTACCAAGTTCTTCATCCCAATCCTCTCCCTCCGGGAGTGGGAGGTCTGGGTCTCTGGTGAGTCTGTGCCAGCGTAGGGTCAATCCTCCATGACAATCAGTTGTCATCGGAGCCAATCAAAAAACTCTGGCCTCCAGGACATCTGTTGGCCACCCCTTGCTCTGGGCATCAGTGCCACCCATCGGGCCATCCATGGCTCGGTAGGTGGTGGCTTCGAGACTATAACCTCCTGATGCTGAAATATGGGTAATCGTTCCAAGAAGAATGATACTAGAATCGACCCATACCCAAACTGCTTGAGTTTGGTCTTCTTGCACTTAGTGAACTGCCGTTTGATGTTGATAGTCACGGCCTTGGTCCAGCTAAAGATGGTCGGGTTCATACACTCTGAAGCAAGAAGAATTTTTGTCTTCATGGCCTCATGCGGTGCCCGCGATCCTGCAGCCCGCATAATGGTGTGCAGCACTACCCTCAGTGCCAAATTAGGAACGGTATGGATATCCACTTTGCCGCTCCTAATCCTTTTCATGCCCCATGGCACAACCTATAAATGACCATTTCCATGCTTTCTCCAGAATTTCAGGTACCGGTTAAGATATGAACTGCACCCCTATGTGACAAACCAGTGATGAAATACACATCGGAAACTTCAAGTTCGAGCTCTTGATCCCAAAGTACGAACTTTTCCTGATCTTCGTCCCAAATGTTGATTAGATACTGAAGTAATTCAGGCTGAGCCCAGAGAAATGGTGTCATAAAGAACTTTTTGAGCCCACAATTCCTGAGGGCATTCATGCTTTGTTCATTTCCCATTTCTTGTTCATCCTCTTCACTATGCTCTCTCTCCTTCCACTCGATCACCATCTTTTTGTGCTTTGCACCTGCATGAAATGATCATAATAACATTAGAAACCTCCTTGGGTGTTTTAATTTGAAATCTATTGGTTGCATTTTCTTAAATATAAAGCGTATTTTGGGTTGTGCGGTTGGCACGACTGTTCGGCTAACAGTCGCACTAACTGGCGCGACCCCTGTGTAAAAATGGGTCGGTTGGCGCGGGTTCGTGCCTGAAACTTGCACTAACCGCGATGCCTTAAAATTTTCCAATCCTCCCTTGAGGGATCCAAAATGGAAACTAAATGCAGTAAAATATAGCTTAAAATATGGCCAATGGAGTCGGCTCTTACCTAAAACAAAAGGAATATGGATTGGTCCACTGGATTCTTCATAATCGTCGCCTGAAGATCGCAAGAGAAATGGGTCACTGTTGCTCTGTAAAGAGGTAAAAGTGAAAAGTAAATATCTTTTACCATTTATGGTCTTTTATAACTTTTCAAAGTCCTAAAATAGGTTTTAAAACATATTTGTCGATATATTTTCATATTATTTTCGAGGAATACATTTTACACGGGTCTTTTTGTGCAGCGACAGGTTTTCACGTGGTAATGACGAAGAAACAAGTTGTATTTTATACTTTTTTGGACTCGGTAAAAACACGAAAAAGTCACTACTGGAGTCATCTTTCAGCTCTTTTCTGACTCTCTAAAATTGAAAAGATCGCCGAGTCACTTGTCATTTTGAACTCGTTAAATTGGGTGCGAAACGATATCTACCCAATATACGTTTACTCCTTTTTCGGGCTGGGATAGATTATTTACAAAAAAGGAATACCTTAGCCGATCATGACTAAGAGGTTCTCTCAGACACAGTTTTCTACCTTTTGGATCTGAGGGACTATTTACGAAAAGGGACTTCTGGAGTTTTCTTTTCTGCCTTCTTTTCAAACTCTCTAAATATGAAAAGATGCGAGTTCTTCCTTTGTCAGACTCGTTAAAAACTGATGACATCAGACTCCGTCATCATGACGTTACTCGAGTTCCTCCTTCCTAGGGCTTGTAAAATGTACTAGGTTTGATTTGTCCGAAGGACAAACTTACATCGCAATCATATGCTATCCCTTTCAAGCTTGTTTTCAAAAATAATTGGGGTACTCACCAGAAATGGTGGGGGAAAATGGAACCAAGATTTTTGTCGTGTTGGCAGTATGTCGCTCTTGAACATGGCACTTGTCTGCATTCGTGTCGGGTTGGGGACATCTCATCTCGTTATTTGTTTGTCTCCATGGGTTTGGGTAATCTCTTTTGACTACTCATCTGCTCTTTGCCACGTCACCATGACCTTAGATCCGTTGATGTCAAATACTGCCAAATCCACTGTCGTGCCACCAATATGTTCAAGAGAAGTTTGCCTCTGCAGTTTTCAACCTTCCTCTGATTCTTTGTTGGTCTTGATTCACAAACATCATATTCCTCTGTCTCGTGTCAATGATGTGGGAAAAACTATGGCCCACCTTCGATCAAGGTCCCTTCTTGTCGACTCCAGCTCATTATCCAGGAGGATGGTCTAGAGACTCCCTTCAGGTACCTTGGAACCTACATGCCTCAATGGCAGGTTCTTCGCACTCGACGTAAGGTCCACATCATTGGCCTTCGATCGATTGACTTTGCGGGTGTTCGACGTCAGATCACTGTTCACATGGTGTGGATTGTACCTTTTGTACCTTGAGAGCCATTGTCATTATTGGTGGTTTCTCTCGCGTCTGTTTACAAATTTTATCATTGGATGGTAATCAGATGATGTTCTTGCATGTTCAAATTCAGCTCACATATTTTCATGCTCGAATTTGTACTATGTTTGGGTCGAGATGGAGCACAAGACCCTGGGTTTTGTCTGATGAAATCCAGGCTGCGGGTTCTTTGTGGATTATTATGACTTATTGTATGACTCCTTTGATTGGATGGCTGCGACCATACTTGAGTCTATTTATTGATCCCTACTGTTGGATGGTTGTGTCCATACCTTGGATCTCATTGTTTATATACGCTCTTATGGATGGCTACGTCCATGCCACATGTCATGAATCAGATGTATCAGTTGTATTCGTACTTGCAGGTTTTCCAACAACAGTGTTTTGGTCGAACACGTTCTCATAAAGCATTTCACCCCTCCCTCTCTCTCAGACCTCGTGCTTTAGGGGGCATCTGTTACACAACATTTTGTCACCATCCCTGCAATCCCTCGCCCCGCATATTGGAGGGTCTTTCCTGTGACTTGTGAGAAGTTTCAAACTCTGCAAATACCTTCTTTTCATCCTTCTGAATAAGGACATGATTCTTCTTGTTGAACATTTCCTCAAAAAGCACTCAAAAACCTATTTTTTGGCATTGGTGCAGGTAGCAAGTTCACCCCTCGTGCCAATGGGGAATATTTTCACTAGAGGCCGCGCCAGCTAGCGCTCTGTCCCTGTGTTGTACCCACGCCAGCCTTTTTTGGAATGTTTTTTAACAAATTGGAGGCGGAAGTTTCCTTTAACCACCTCAGGAATGACTCATTGCAAGTGGTTAAACTCGATAAGCCACATATCTCTTCCTTTAGGAAATGGTTGATGGAACATTCTTAGAGGATAGGACTCCCCCCACGATTATAGGGATCCTAACTCCTCCTTCTCCCTCTATATAAACGAGCCTTCTCCCTTTACAAAAGCTAGTTGAACATATAGCCAAGAAGCTGAACTTGGAGAAGAGATATTATAGCTGAGTAATCGCTATAGAGAAGGTCGAACCAAGGAGGAACCCGTAGAGAGAGCCCCATCTGAATTCCCGATGAGCTTTGTGAGACGTGCTCCGTTGGAACCCTGCTGGAGGAGATCGCAACGTCGAAGCCTAGTTGTACTCTTCCTTCTTTATTTTAATATACTCGACTATGATATTGATTCCATCTCTGTGTTATGTTTATTTGACGCATGTGATTTAGTCTTCTTCGAGTGACTGATAGTTAGGAATGCGAAATAGTATGTTGTGTATCGTCTTCGTTTCTTGTATATGTGCAAGTATCTGGGCGTGAGAACGAGTGGATCGTGATCTGTCGAATCAGGAGCATAAGGCAGCCATTCTTCTGGATGACACAACAACGCATGACCTACAGTAAATGATCTACCAAGTCTTTGTCCATTCTTAACTAGGAATTGATGCCATAGCGTGTCTTGTTTGTGGCTAGACCCACTCAAGGGCTACTGGGATTGCCTCTGTCCGCAGAGGGGGTTTACCTCACCAACAATGAGACATGAAAAAATTTGCGGATCTTACTCCCAATGGGGAGCTCCGACTCATATGCTACTTCCCCAACACAACAGATGACTCTATATGGCCCACAGAAAAGCTTGCCAGTCCCCTTCTCCTCCAATGTAGATTGTTTGCAAGACTAGAGATAGAAAAAATCATTCACCTCAAACTGTCCCTACACCCAATCATGATCTGCATATAATTTCTGCTGATTTTGGGTTGTAGAAATGTTGTCCTTAAGAGTGTGGAATATATCCCGACTCTCTTGGATCCAAACATCATATCAACAATTGATAGAGCATCATAAGCATATAGATCCCAAAATGGAGACATACTAATCGACATATGAAATGTTGGATTGCAAAAACATTCCCCCAAGTAGAGCCAGCGCATCCATGCTCTTTGCTTCCCCGGAACATAGTTTTGCAAGTAGCTTCCCAGCCACTTGTTTACTACCTTTGTCTTCCCATCTATCTGGGGGGATAATAACTGGTATCTGGTGTCAAATTGGTACCCCTAAAATGGAACAACTCCTTCCATAATCCATTAATGAAGCGACTATCTCTATCACTGATTATGGTCTTAGTTAGACCATGAAGTCTAAGAAAAGGCTTGGCCTCTTGTGAAGCACTGTACTGTGAAGAGATGGCAAAGAAATGTGAACACTTTGTTAGTTGACGAAAGACCACAAAGATACAATCCTTACCATGTACTGCTGGAAAACTGGTAATGAAGTCCATAGAAGTTCTCTCCCATTTCCCTTCCGGAAAAGGAAGTGACTGTTACAACCCTGTACGATGTTTGTTTTCTTCTTCATTATTTTGGAAAACTATGCACTTCCTAATATGCTGGAGCGCATCCTCCTTGAGACCCTTCCATGAGAATCTCTCCCTTAGTGGCCCGATGTGCCTTGGTGAAACTTTGGTGGCATAAGAGTGGTGACTCATGGACTACATGAAAAATATTCTCCTTGAGCTTAGAATCTCTTTCCAAGAAGATCCGATCGAGGTAATAGATGACCCCATCCATCACTCTATACTCCTCATCAGTCACCTTCCCATCTATTATCTCACATGTGAAGCGGTCTTTGGAATACTCCACCAATAGCTGGGCCTCCAAATATGAATCCATACTCATCAATGACAGCATTGTTGGCCCCTGTGATAAGGCATCCGCTACCACATTGCCTTCCCCTTTGACATATTCAATATCAAAGTCATATGCCAGGATTCTGCTAACCCATTTTTGCTGCCTCTCTTGCAACTGCTTATTCTCAAGAAAATACCGAAGACTATGGTGATCAATCTTCACTTGGGAACTGGTGCCTACCCAATATTGTCTACATTTGGCCAATACCTGCATGATGGCTAGCAACTCCTTCTCATATATAGAATACACCTCCTCATGTTGTAGCATCTTCTGATGCTCAAAGGATATGGGATGGCCTCCCTGCATCAAAGTTGTGTAACCACCCTTCCCTGTAGCATCACATTCCATCACAAAGGGATGAGTAACATATACCAACACCGGAAAAAGGCTCATCACCTCCTTGAACCTCTCAATGGCCCTCTACGCAGTGTTTTTCCAACCAAAATCTCCCCTCTCGATCAGATTTGTGAGTGGTACTGCTAGTTTTGAGAACCCTTCAACAAGCTTCCGGTCCAGTGGCCTCCCTGTTGGGATGCCTCCAAATACTATAAAATAAGGGTTTAGTATAGACTGTATATATGAGTAGAATTATTTGTCCTTGCCTCCTACCTCCAACTTACGTAGTTCTAATTCCCATGTTATGCCTTCTCTACACAAATCATCCTCCATATTATGTGCAGAGACTTCCTGAGGTGGATAGGTGTGCATACCCCTGATCATTTGGTGCTTACCACTCTTCTTATCTATCCATTCCATCTTCAAGGTCTCCCAATCTATGGTGACCTTCCCCATTGTTATCAACCATTGTACTCCCAGTATCACATTGGTCTAAGGAATATCTACCACAAAGAAGTGATATGTCAATGTGTATGTCCCAAGGTTACACTTAGTGTCAGAACATACTTCATACAATGCACGGTTCTAGCCCCTAGAGCCAAAACTGAGAATCCTTCAAAATCATCTGTGGGTATCTCTCTCTTATGCACTATCTGGGCATCAATACAATTGTGGGTAGCCCCACTGTCTATCAACACTGATACCTGTTTCCCCTAAATTGTGCCTCAAACTCTCAATGTCAGATACTTGGGTACTCCCCGCAAAGATTCAAGGGCTCCCCCAATGGGAGAAAATGCTCCATTTCCACCCCCTGTTGGTGGTGGATCCTCTCCTGGTTCCACAGTGTTGATATCCCCTTCTGACTCCTCTTCTTCCTCCTCTTCACTATTCGAGAATACTTCAGTATAGTGTGCCTTTCCTACAGCACAACGATGCCTAAGTGCCCATGGTTCTTGGCAACTGAAGCAAAGCTTCCTCCTCCTCAAATATCTCTGGACATCATCACTAAGAGCTCCTTTTCCTAGGTTCTCTCTTGGGGAAGGAAATTTCAAATCTTTCCTCTTTGACTGAAAAGTGAGTTTTTGTTGGAACGAAGTTCTTTCCCTTGGAAAAGCATCTTGTAAGTCCCTAGCCCTCTCAATGGAATATTGGAGCGTAGTTGGTCTAGTGGACTTCACCAACCCATGCAAAGGCTCTGCTAGCCCATCAATGAACATGTATACTCTCCTAGCTGTAGACAGATCTGGCACCATGATGGAAGGTTTCAGGAATTCAGAGATATAAGTCTTCGGATTTCCTGACTCCTTGAGCTTAACTATATTAACAAAATGTGCCTCTGGATCTCGTCGGTAAAATATTTCTATTAACCTCCAGGTGAATTTTGCATATGTAGTCACACCTGCATGCCCCAATGTAGATAGACTATGAAACCACCATTCATGTGCTTCACCTTCAAGGTGCAACGCTGTTATCTTAATGGCTTCAATCTCTGATACTAGGTTCAACTAGTCATAGATGTATAATTTTTCCACCCAAGCCTTGTCTGTGCACTTGGATGACCCGTCAAAAGTAGGCAGAAATAATCTACCCATAGTACGCTGCAGATCATTGTTCTGCATGTATCCACCGGTTCTATTGTTATTTCAGGGTCTCCTATTATCTTTGATCTAAAAAAACCCTTGGAAGTTCAGATGATCTTTGAACCTCTAAGATTGAGATTCATATTCTAGGAAGTAATCACCAAGAGCCTCCTGTTCTTGGGGTCCTCCAGCCCCATTTCCCACTACTAGGTATGTAGGCATGGTAGAGCATTGAGAAACTTGCTGCAATGTTTCTTTTTCTCACCAATGATGTGAAGTGCCAGAACCTTGACCATGTTGTAACCATCTTTGGGTTTCCATTTTCCTTTCCACCCTCATCTCCTTGATTTCTTTGGCAATATCTTACATATTTTGAAGAAGAAGCTTTGGAAACTCTTTTTCATCCATTTCTCCTGATATTGGAGACTTGCCTTTGTCCTCTTCATTGTTTCTATAATCAAACCTTTGAGCTCTATTAATATATCTCAGGCTCACATTTTGTAAGAGGTCCTTCTTATTCATATGACATAGATGTAGTGCCCCACAAACTGAGCCAATATTATGCTCTGATACCACTGTAATATTACAAAACAAGAAAAACAAGAATATTGAACATAAAACTGGAAAATGCAGTAAACATCAATACATCAAAAACATGAGAATATCATTGAGACAATTTATTATTTATCACAGCCAAAATGAAGTACAATATCTTGAGGAAAATACACTCAAGCTAGGCAAAAAAAGCCTGAAATGACCCCAAAACACCAATACATGAAACATTGTTGCTGCATAAAATGTCGAGAGGCTATGACTATGCAATCCTACTAGAAATAACTATAGCTAGAAACTAGGAATGTGTATATCTGCTGATAGGGTGCTCAGAAAATGTCAAGATCAGAGATCTGGTCTTTCTAGCACAATTCGATAACCCAGAAAGGGTTTCCAAAAATACCCAAGATGAAAAATTCATCCCTGGGGCTGAATTACGCTTTGCAGCTGGGAAAATATTGGGAGGTGCCTGATCTTATGAGAAAATAACTGACACTTCTCCCCACTGACTTTTCGGATGAAGGGCTTCTCCCCTCACTGGAAAATAAGCTCCAAAACTTGGTTTACCAACCCTCCACTGAAACTCCCTTCCTAGATTGCGCAATTCCTAAAGGAGACTACACTGTTGAAGGTGGTTGAAGATTGGCCTGCTGCCACATGATGGAATGAAGCTCAAAGAAAACTCTCCTGAGTGGGCACTCAAAGTCCCCCGAGGATGAGGGTGGGATTTCCGCTCGAAAACACCCTTGTGATAAATAGCACAATAGACTCTGCTAAACAGCTGAAGCATGCAGAAAGTCATAAAATAAAGTACATAAACAATATTAAGAATGCCTACTATGGCTGCCATCCCCTTCCTTATATGCTTTGTGAGCCTCCTCCCCCTTGGCCCCACTCAATAATGATGCTACTCTCATGGATACTTCCTCACATTATGACTGCGATGTCCTCCACTATCTCCACTACCTCCATGACTACATTGTTGATTTGGTTAACCTTGACCCCATCCACATGCATTGACCCCCATTCACCCCAAGGAGTGATTTATTCAACTAGATAAAATAATACACATTCACATTAGAAGTGGTTTTATTCCTACTAAAGAGATTTATGGGTCCCTCTACCCTCTTATTCATCTATCTTATTAACAAAAATAAAATTTAATATTCTAACTAGCTAAAAGCTAATTAGGAATATTTCAGGTGAACAGAGGACCATACATATGCTACACAGCTAACCAACTTAGTAAATCTATGGTGAAGCCTACCAAGCTATTTTGGAAGGCATGCAAGCATGTGTTGATATTCCTTAGAGGAAATACAGAGTATGGGCTATGGTACATATGAACAGAGGGAGTGAAGCTTCAAGGCTTCACCGATGTAGATTGGGCAAGGACTCCATTCGACAGGAAGAGAACATCAGGGGGCATCTTCAACATAGGATCAACATTAGTTTCCTGGTCTAGCAAGAAACAGAGATGAGTTTCACTCAGTTCAGAAGAGGCAAAGTACATGTCGTCCAGTCACGTAGCATGTGAGGCCATCTAGATGAGGAAGATACTTGTTGGTTTGTTTGTTCGACAGATGGATCCGATGGTGATACATTGTTATAACCAGAGTTGCATCAAACTCTCGATTAAGCCAGTTTTTCATGAAAGGTCCAAGCATATTGATATTCAGTATCACCATATTAGAGATTGTGTTCAGAGGCGGATTATGTCATTAGAGTACATTCCCATGGAGGAGCAGGATGATGGAATCTTGACGAAGGTGATGGAAAGAATAAAATTTGTTTTCCACAATGACATGATCGGGGTAGCAGATAATACCTTTCTTTTTGAGAGGGAGTGTTGAAATGGCACCAAGAAATGACACCCAAGGGGGCTTCTGATTTAATTTTCCCTTAATTAAATTGGAAGAGAAATTGTAATTTCATCTCATAATAACTTGTATTAGTTAACTGAGTCAGGAAGACTTAGTTAGATTAGGAAATTTAAATTTGAGGGTCATAGAGTATGCATGTAGAGTTATCCCAAGATTTTAGGGGGTCCAGTTACACTTATTTATGAGTTGTAATTAGTTAACTCAATTATTTGAGTTAAAATCAGTTTAACTAGTTCTAATTGAGAGATGAGCTAGTGATAGGTCCAGTGAATTAAATCTGATTTAACTCACAAGTAGTGATCAATTAGTTAAATAATAATTTGCTATAAATAGTTGTTGCATGTAAATTCTAAGGAATGCCCGGTTGAGATTGAGGTTAAAGGGAAGATAACTATCAATTGTATAATTAGAAAATTGTACAAGTCATGTAAGAGGTCACGAGGATGCCTTAAAGAAATTGTGCAATAAATTCTTGGGAATTTCATATCTAATAGGGCCACAATTCCTCCAAGAATGCGTGAGAAAGGCTGGTTAGATAAAGATTGAGAATTGGTTAAGTATTTGACTAATTTTTCTTAGATCAAAGTGAGACAGTCAACAGAGTGCACATGTTTCTCATGAGGGAAATAACATTGTATTTTTTCATGGTCTTGAATTTATACAATATATAGATAACGAGGTTTTGAGCAGTTTCTTTCCCCAAATAAATCTTGTGTTGTGAGATTGATTATTTCTTTCTCTTACTTGTTATGTGATTGCGTGATTGTATTTGGTTTCTGCAAATTGTAGAAGGATTCCATATTTTGTTTTAGTACATTACAATATTAGATTGAATCCCTTTGGATAATTTCTACAATCTCCCCCACAATGGAAAGTGATATATATATATATATATATATATATAAAGTTGGTATAAAATTATGTTGTTTATAAACTATTTTTTTGTTACTAATATATTTGTGTTTTAAATGCTACATGTCAACTGAACATAGAATGAATTACACATAATGTAGTCTCAATAATATTATTTTTACATGTCATTTGTCAACTCCATACTAAATAGTGAAGGAGTTACATATCCCCTCATACTAAAAAGTAAATTATTATTTTATTTTACTCTTAATGAGTTTATCTCTCTATATAAATTTTGATGTAAAAGTAAAGTGTAAATTGAAGTATTTTATTTATGAGAGACATTGACTTATTTTTTTAATGTATGCATTATTTTATTATTTTTAAATATATTGTTATGTGACAACATCTTTGTCATATTGAGTTGGTAGAGGGTCTCTCCGTAAAACAATTAGATGGTAGAATGGAATCAAAGTTTTATGCTATTTTAATTAATTTATCTCAAGTTAATTAACTAAAGAGCCATTCCTTTGGGAGAGTTTAATTTTTCTAAAGATGGCTCCTATCTTGGATCCCTCCCTGTCAGGTTTGAACATGAGACTTGATGAAGACTAAACCCCATACAAACCAAATAGTTTACACCTTAATCCATCTCGGCCCTTGATAGATCCAAAGTTAAGGTGAATCTAAACCAATAGTTTACATAACACTTCATGGCATACTTGTCAAGTGAATTACACACTGAAGGACCTATATTTTATATAATTAAAAATAAATATTTAATTAATTATTAATGAAATTTGTATAATAATAATTTTGATAATATGTGAGAGAAAATATTAAAATTATTATTTAACTTTAATTTTAATTAGTCATAATATATGTTTATTTAAAAAATTAAAATATTTATAACATTAAAAATTAAGTTTTTATGAGACAATCATAATTATTTTATAGATAAAAATATGTTTAATAAAATTACATTTATATTACCTATGTATTTATAGAGGGATTTTTTCCTTAATTTTTAAGAACTATTTTCGTTTGTTATTATCTCATATCAAATTTTTTACCTTACCTTGTTGTACCCAACACGCTAACTTGTAACTAAACACGTCCATATATCATCTCTCAAGGGACTCCAATTCCTTGACGAATCCAACCATAACTGAAAACTAGTTGTTATACCTATCAAATATGTGTTCGTGAATATATAAAATGTCCACATAATGTCACACAAAATCAAGGTTAATAAGAATTCCTATATTCATGCAAAGCACTCATTCATTTGGAATTGTGGTTTCAAAACATAGCCAAAGGAATTCTCACCCAATTCATTTATTTTACATTTTTCCTTGCTGCAATGGAGTCTTATTATGTGTTATCACATCACCCAACTGTTAGTTACATAAAAAATCAATTGTTACCTTATCATGAAAATACCAAGCATGTTGCCTTGCAACTGTTCACACATGTCAATCTCATATTCCAAAGATCAAGATATCATGTCTATTAATCTGAAATTGGCTTTTACCAAGACTAACAACCATGTCATAATCAATTCACAGTCATTATTCATAATGCTACAACTAGCACCTACTTGCACTCAAGTGCATATCAATTGTCTTAGCACATATAGAGTTAGTACAACTGTCTTAAAACAAGATCGTTCTTTCATGCAATTTTATAGACACATACTCATATAATGAAATTAATCAAACATTACAACAACTAGTAAATATACCATGCTAGATAAAACAAATATACAACATAATCAAATTCATACCTCAATGTATCTCAAGGGACGCTATCACATCTGAACAAGTCAGTCTATATTAGTACAACACAAGATCATAAGTATATAGACTCATACCTGAATATCATAACCATAACCATCTGCACAAGCCAATCCAAATTATCACGATACATATAACATCAAGATATTAGTTGCAATAACCATAATCATCATGTGTATGACCACAATGCATATAACAACAAGTTACTACCCTTAATGACTATTCGACGCATGTTCATATGACTGCACAAATAAACTAGCATCTATAATAAATGTAACCATAACAATAATAAAATTATAGGAATTCTTATAACCACAATGCATACAAAAACCATTAATCATCATACCTACATGCTAGACATACAAGCCTATATGTTGATCTTCTCTTATCCCGAGGTCCACTGCTACAGCCTCGCTCTGATAATCATCATACCCTGCTCCATCTCAGCCAACATACCAATATCATAACATACCAACAACATCATGATGACACAAACTAAATAATGACTAACACGATGCATGTTTGAACTACTATGCATGCACAACCATATACATCTAGCCCATCCAGTCCAATTGTTTGAACCTAGAAGCTCTGATACCAATCCGTAACACCCCCATCCCCATATTTATCCAATTTCAGCGACCTGCCAGGGTAAAAGTGAGATGAAGGGTTACTATGACATGACCCTACCTCCAAGTTCCAATGGAAGCGAGGCCTACAAAAGGACCACAAACCGATAACTCACAACATCCCTTAGGGCTATAGGACACTTAGAGGCCAAAGGACCACCCCAGGTGACCAAACCCTGAGTTGGGACCAATTTTCTCACAACTCGACCCCAAATCTCATGAATGAAAAGGCCTCCATATGGTTATAGGCCTCCAAGTTCATGTACAACATTTCCTGAGTGCGATTGTGACCCAACTTTCCTAGTTCAGAGGGTGCGGTCCCAAGATCAGAGCCACAATTCTAGGTCAGCCTCCATACCACTACCGAGAACTGCTTGAGACTTTCTAGAATCATTATAGACTCAATAAAAAAGCTAAACATTCAAAATTGAGTTAGAAACTTGAATTTTCTAGGCCTAACCATGACAATGATTTAGTCAAACATATGGCGAACATGTAAGCTACAGACCATGAATGCATATATGATCATAATAGTATGAGATTCATCTGAGAATCACCAAGAAGGTTGTATTCCCTCTCCACATAGCTTCAACAACAAAAATGATTCCATGCATTCATCATTCATTCGTATATCCATTAAACATGTCAAGATATGTAAGTAATATACATCACATAACCAACATGTAACCAACAAAAAAATAGCATATCAACCATGGAAACTCAACCATAATATCACCAAAATAATTGTTGCGAATATACATGAATCAAGGTAGATAAATAACTCTTATTAAAATATGCAAATACTAACCAAGTCAGGGACTTCCACGTACCACCCGACCATAGATTGGCTGAACCAAATCTCTCTTTCATTCAATCACCCCTACGCCATATTCCAAGAATGAATGTATGATCTCATGGAATAAGCCAAAAAAAACCCAGTAGGCCTTCCAGAGGCCAAACCACCTCAACCCTCAACTAGTGATTCCACCTCATGGTCGGACATCACTAACACCAACCAGATCGATCTCTATCCAAGTTTTCCATGGCTCTTGGAACTAGTAACTCAACCCACATCCTTCTAGGGCCCAAGAGAATTTTTCCAACCAGGCTCTAGGTACTACTAACTCAACCCACCAAGGGCTCCAAAGAGTTTTTTTTAACTTAGGCTCCGAGGCTAGTAACTCAACCTGAGTTGTTCCAGGGCTTCCAGAGCATTTGTTCCAACCCACAACCATAAGGAATTATGTGCACCAACCAAAAAACAATCAAGTGGAAAAACCCACCATACCATGTCTATCTAGAAAATGGAAAGGAAAGGATAAAAACACTGTCAATCTTGGAAAATTTCCATGTCAGTGACAACACATAACCAAAAAATAACATGCATATACCTTGCATCCATAAATCAACAAGGAAATCACACATGCAACCTCTTACCTACTAGGCATCAAGTTGTAGATGCTAATCCAATTGTTCCCTTGTACTTTCCTACTTTCCTTTGCCTTATTTATCCAATGCAACTGAATACTAAAATGATCCAAGCATGCTCCAAGAATACTCTAAGTGTACAAGAGTATGAGAGAGTGAGAGAATAGAAGAGAGCTCTAAAGCTAAATTAAAAAAAATACTACGAAGTTATCCTCAAAATCCTTTTTATCATTAAGTGCTCTATTTTCTTCATTTTCCTTCATTTTTCCTTCAATTTACCTCTCATGCAAATTTGTGTCTCTTCACCTTCATTTTCTCCTATTTTCCTATATTTCATAAATAAAAATGACAATTAATGTTTCTTTTCCTTTAGCAATTCCTTTTCCAATTCCCTTAGCCATTAATAAATCAAAATTGAGACCCACTAGGATGTTTTTCCCACCATTCAGCTTGGAATACATGTCCCATGACCTTGGTATTATATTTTTTTCATGGAAAATAAACTAGGGGTTGTTACAAGAGAAGCGTGGGCCTGAAGGAAAAGAAAAATTAAACTATTGGACGTGTGGTGAAAACTGCCAGAAAAATGATTGACCACATCAGAAAAATGTAGGGCCAAAGATTCACATTGCCCAAGAAGCTCTCTTAGTGGGTGATGTAGCTCAGAGTATACTCATAGCTTATGTATTTGTGGAAAATTGATAGGAATATCACCAGGAATCCATCATTGAGATGGAAGATAATTCCTGTAATCAATTTGTTTCCATTTTAATTGATCCCAATTCTAATTATCGTTATGTAAACTTGGAGCTCCTGGAAATATGCAATTTTTCCAAGGAATTTCACTCAGATCCATAATTGGTCCAATTGGAAATGAGAAAGAACAAAAAAATTAACCATTGGGTGAAATCATGTGCATTTGAACTCAACGGCACACCCACAACAACACACTTGAAATTATTTCCATTAGGTGCGTACGACATATTATTGGACATGGATTGGTTGTACTTGCATAATACTAAAGTGGATTTATATGAAAATTATATTGAATGCCTGGATGATGATGGAAAGAGGAAAATCCCACATGATAAGCTAAAATCAATTTTAATAAGTTTGATTACTACAATTTAACCCAAACATAGTTGTTGGAAGGGTTGTAAATTGTTTGTCGTACAAATTTTCAGCAGTGAGAAAGTTGATGATAAGGAGGGGAAAGAAAGGATAGATATGATGAGGAAGTATCCCATGCTACAACAATATGAGGTTGTGTTTCCGGAAGACATTCTAGGTTTACCTGCTCATAGGGAAGTTGATTTTTTTATTGAATTGGTGCTTCAAGAAACACTAGTGTCCAAGGCACCATATCAAATGAGAACGTCAAAGTTGGTTGAGTTGAAGCTACATATGAAATAAATTCTTGATAAAGGATACATTCATCCAACTGTGTCACTTTGGGGAGATCGAGTGTTATTTGTGAAGAAAAAGGATGGGACACTAATACTCTATATTGATTACAGGAAGTTAAACAAAGTGACCATCAAGAACCAATATATGTTGTCGTAAATAGATGACTTCTTCGATCAGCTAAGGGGAGAAACAAATTTCTCCAAGAACAACTTGAGTTCTAGGTATCATCAGACAAACATCAAAGAAGAAGATATCCATAAAACTTATTTATGGACAAGATACATACACTATGAGTTTGTAGTAGTATTGATTGGGCTTACTAATGCCCCTGCCATGTTCATGTGTTTAATGAAAAACATGTTGCACCCCTGTTTGGACTAGTTTGTGATTGTCTTCATTGATGATATTGGTGTACATGAAGATCAAAGAAGAGCATGAAATCACCTAGCCATAGCTCTACAGCTGAGGGAAAAAAATCTATATATAAAACTCAGCAAGTGTGACTTCTTCTAGCCACAAATACACTATTTGGGGCACATTGTCTCCAAAGAGGGGATATTAAATGATCCAGAAAATATTAAATCCATCATGGAGTGGACAACACTGCAGAATGTGAATAAGGTCAGATCATTCATGGGACTGGCAGGTTACTACAAGAGATTCATCAGGAAATTATCCAAGATAGCCCATCCTATCACATCCTTGCAAAGAAAAGGAAATAAATTTGAATGGACAATTGAGTGTGCAACAAGATTTAAGTGGTTGAAACAGTTGTTCATGAAGGTGTTTTTGTCAGTATAGTCATACTGCCATCAGTGATCAAAATTTCTCTTTTGCATTTGCATATTAGGAGTCCCATACCAATAAATTTCACCATTCTGCTAGGTCATGGATTCATTGATGGTAGTGATTTTTTATCAGTTTCCCTCATGTGAAACTTGCTGATTCTCCTTTCTATGGTCTTTAGTCATGAGTCACTTTCATTCCCAAAATCATGTTAGTAGGTCATAGGATGGGTCTCATTAGGTTCTAGGATCTCACCATGGTCAAAATAATGAGTCAAATGTCAATAAATATCAGCAAGGTCATGAGGAAGTCAATAAACTCAAAGTCACAGCACCTGGGAAGATCAAAGAAATGTTTTATTCAGTTTGGTGTAATTTTCACCTCAAAACCCTATTTTGAGGTGAAAACATGATACTTTGCCTTTATTATCATTTATTATGTAATTTTATGTCATCATATGTAATAAGTCACACTTCAGAAGCTGCTATCTCCACAAAGTCACCACCCTGCTTTTCAGAGAAGTTTTCCACAGAATTTTCAGTGTCAAATCATGTTCCAAGTATGTCCAAGTAGAAAGAGCCAGGAAAGAGCTTTCCAACGGTATATTACACTCTCAAAACTGACTTCTAGATTGAAATTTATGCCTAAGTGAATAAAATCTTCTATACCCTAAAACAAACCCCTTTTTCCCACCTTTCCCTTAAACTTTATGTTATCAAAGTTTAAAATTTTCTTTTATAAATCCCTTTTTCCCCTTCCGATTACATAATCACATTGCAAAAAGTCTTATATAAGTCCGATGCAATTTAAACATAACCACTTCCCCTCATGCCCTTGAAACTTTATTATAAATTTAAAGTTTCATATAATAAATCCCCTCCCGTCGCAATCAGAATAATCCAACCACTTCCCCTTCATACCTTAGAACTTTATAATAAAAATTTCTATATCATATAATCCCCACCATTCCAAACCACTTCCCCTCCATCCCTTTCAAAACCTTATGATAAAATTTAAAGGTTTTATATTATAAAACCCTGCCAACCCAAGTCCCTTTCCCCTTTCCATCGCATCGCAAACATTACATATATGCGCCCCGATTGGCCCTCATGTTTACAAAAGTCCCGATGTGATTGTAAATATCCGATGGAAAAACTTCTAATGGAACCCCGCCCGATTACATCCTAACCGTCGATCCGATCAATGATCGGACGACCCATACTTGATTGGCACTTTCAAATGCCTCCTCCCGATTGACACCCTCTGATCACCCTCAGCCGTCGATTTCTTCATTCGATTCGATGGCCCATAGCCAATTGGATCATTGCAATCGTTGATTGTATATAAAACTATCCCTCCGCCCCCTTCGATCTCCCGATGTCGATTGACCCTGGTCCCACCATATTATCCTCTGCCCTTTCATAATTAAAAGGCCCTTTTTCTTTGTAAAACTTAAATTTTATTTCAATTTGTTTTACAAAGAACTCCTGCCCTCATCGCTTAACCCCATCGCATTGGGAAAATCTTGTGGTATAATACACTTGGCCCCGCTCCCAAGCCCGATTCCAATTTCGATTATATTACCCAGTCCCACCAAAAGGCCCTTCGCCCTTTCACTGTAAAAATCCTTCCTCCCTTTGTAAAAAAGTGAAAATCATTTTTATTTTTCTTTCAAAGGGATTTCCCCGCTCTCTCATTGCATCACCCATTGTACCTATGCAATCGCATCAGAGCTTTTGTGTGGCGTGTTCCAAATGCATCCAACCCTCCAATCCCGATTTCGATGGCACCATCACTACATTTATTTTCAAATGTTTTATATTATATCCCGTCTGCCCCATCGATTCCAATTCCGATTGCAATGTGGACCCCACCTCCTTTCCCTCCTCTCCTTTTGCTCAAAATGAGTCTTTTCCTTCATAAAGGGCATAATTTCATTTCCATGGTTTCAAAGGTATTTTTATTAAAAGGTTGGTTTTCTTCAAAGCAACAGTCAAAGGCTGAGAGTTAATATAAAACAGAGATTTCTACAACAGCAAGAAAATAGGATCTGATTACCTATTTTATGTTCAATAGCGTAACAGTGAATCTGCCTAAGTGGTCAAATGTAATGTTGTTCCTTCTTTAGGGAAGATAGTTGGTTCTCTTTTGTATCTTCAGATTTCAGTTCTCAGCTGTTAAAACAACTCCCTTTTTCTGTGGATCTATGTTCCCACATTTCATTCTATTTAATGTAATTGTAAATCATTTGTAAATGAGTCTGTAACTCAGAAATAGGGGAATAGTGTGGAAAAGAACGCTCTGCGCTCTACTGTAACAGTTTTGGATAGGGAATTAATAAGAGATGCAGCTCTGATTTGTGGGATCCATGTGGTATGAATTTTAGCATCTATTTTCTCCTTTGTTTCATATGTAAATTGTTATGTGTACCATCCATTCATAAAAATCTCTTTTTGAATGCTTTCAATATAGAAAGGTAGAATCCATTTTTTATGCTCTGCCTTGGGAAATCATTCATACTCTGTGTTTTTCTTCTATTTGAAGAGGATCCATCTCCCATGCCCTTTTCAGCTCCTCACCAGTCTTTCCATTCCATCATTATTTAACTTTAATTGCTAAAATTTTCTTGCCTACCTTGCCCCATGAAATAACCTATATCTTGATTTAATTCCCCAATTTCAAACTGTCCCATTTTGTTCCATACATCCCTGAAAATTAATCCATTTATTTAAACTTTCTCCCATTAATATACATAGCCTAAAATTAGTTCATAGTTGTACTTTGTTGAATATCCTTTCACGAAGAGAGCCCTCTCCTGACCTTGTAGGGCTAGCTACAAGGCTAAGCGTGGTTTAGATGTTACCCTGATTTCCCTTTTCAGCTTTAGGGCCAGATCGGGTGCTAACAGAAGGAACCAATGTTGAGGATTGAAAATATGGAAAAGGATTTTTGGTATGCATAGATTCCTACAAAGTAGGGCTCGGTGGAGCCTTAATGCAGGAAAGACAAGTAGCTTGCTGAGTCAAGGAAATTAAATTAATATGAGGTAAATTATGTGAATGATGATCTAGAGTTAGATTCCATCATTCATGCATTAAATATGTGGAGGAATTACCTCCTTTGTAGGAAATTTATACTTATGACAGATAATAGTGGGATCAAGTATTTGTTTGGTCAACCCAAGTTGAACACAAGACAAGCTAGGTGGCTAGACACACTTAGTGAGTTTGAGTTTGAGATAAATTATATTAAAGGCAAAGAGAATAGGGTGGTTGACACACACAATAAAAGGATTCAGTTAGATCACCTAGAAGCCATAAGGTCTTATGAAGTGGACCTAGCTAAAAGGGAAAAAAATTCAGGGCAAAATGATGAAAAATATCAAAAAATGAAAGAAAATTTGCAACAATGTGGTGAGGATGGAGAATATAACTTGACGGAGGATGAGTTTCTTAGATTTAAGAACATAATATATATACCAAATAATTATGATTTCAATAGGCTCATAATGAGGGAGTTCCATGTTAGGCCATATTCAGGCCATCTAGGGTACCAAAAGACCCCCACAACCATTAAAATGTTGTATTATTGGCCAAATTTGAAGAAAGAAGTGGTTTATTTTTTTGCTAAATGCATAGAATTCCAACAATTTTGAAAGCTAAATGTAAACATACAACAGGATTATTACAGCCCATTCCCATTCCAAAATGGAAGTGGGAGGTGATATCCATGGATTTCATCACAGTAGTACGTAGGACCTCCATGTAGCATGACAGAATTATGGTGGTGATTGACAAGTTGAGTAAGGTGTCTCATTTTGTGGTGGTCAAATCCACCAATTTAGCTAGTGAGGTGGCAAAAATTTTCATAGATGAGATTTTTTGGTTGCATAGAGTTCCCAATAAAAACATCTCAGATAGGGATGATAAGTTGACTCCAAGGTTTTAGAAGGAACTGTTTGCAAGCTTAAAGAATGAGTTGGCATTCAATACAACATATCATCCAAAAATGGATGGGAAAACAAAGAGGAAAAATAGAATCCTCAAGGATATGTTGAGGATGTATGTGATGCACCAACCCAAGAAGTGGGAAGAGGATATTCCACTTGTAAAAATTTCATAGAACGATGGGTACCAAAAATCCATAAATATGAGCCCATTTGAGGCATTATATGGGAGGATTTTTAGTACTCCTGTCAATCGGAGTAACCCAGTGAAAATGGTCCTAATTAGGCCTAATATTCTCAAAGAGATGGAGCAGAAAATTTAGATCATCAAACATAATTTGTAAGTGGCGTGTCTACTTGAAAATTAATCCCATGAAAATTTCTTTGAATATTGGGTCATGTGCCAAGTTGACAACACGGTCTTGTGGGCCATTTGAAGTCCTTAAAAGGATTGGACTAGTGGCCTATATTCTAACCTTACCTCCATCAGTTAAATTCCATGTTGTTTCCCATGTTTATTTACTTAAAACATATACGAAGGATTGTAATCATGTGATTTATTGGTTTGTGCTACAGGTGGAACCAGAGGGAGGGTTCCAACCAGAGCCATTATGCATCCTAGACCATAGGAACCTCACGCTCCAGAATCAAGCAATAAATCAAGTCAAAGTGAAATGGAGATACTTTGGGCTCAAGGAAGCCACTTGGGACATGAATGAATCAATGAGGAAAGCATATCCCTTTCTGTTTGTTGGTTGAAGCAAATGTACATTCACTTGTAAATATTGTATAGAGTTGTGCATATAAAGCTCCACAAAATAGTGTGTGTAATTTTTTTTTTTTTGGTATTACAGTTGGACAGAGAACACCGGGGATAGTGTTCCCTCAAGGGGGAGGGGTTTGTGACAACCCCAACCAGTTTTTTTTTTTTGGGTAGTTTAGACTAATCCTAATCACCCACAAGTTTCAAATCGGTGACCTTGCAGACGGAGTGCCTTAACAATGCACCCCATCACCGACTGCTCTACACCACATGGGCTTGACAAACCCATCCATGTTTCTCTCATGTGAATATGTAAATATGTTTTCCAAAAAAAAGTGTGGAGTAAAGTGACACAGATTCCATAGGTTGTGGAGGTTTTGTGTTGGGGATGGTGTAAGTTTTCTTAAGGTAGGAAAATATGAATTGTTGGGATAAATATTGAAGGTTAATTGGCGAAATTTTAATGGTTTGGTGTCTTCAGAAATTGGGATGCGAGAGAAAATACGAGACCATCCTTGCTTGGAATGTTTAACAAGAATATGAGGACAAAAGAATTAAAAAATTGTATGGGTGGCCTTCCAGCTCGCGGGATGCAAAGTCCACCCACTACAACCAGTTATAATTTTCATTTAAAAATTTGGTAATAGATATACAGGTGGAAAAATTATATTGACTGAAAATATTATGTTGGCAAGGTAATTGTTTGAAGGTTTCCCAAAGAAAAGACAAATAAATACCAATTGGGGGATAACAGAGGATATTTTGAATGGGGAGAGAAATACTTGGGAATTGGGGAGACCAGTCAATGAATATCAAAATCTATTTTTGGAGAAAAAAAATTTCTAATTAGGGGATGTTGGGAATAAAATATTCCATGTGAGGAGAGGTTACCTCTCGAATCCCCATGACATAGAAGGTGGAGAAGGTATTTCCCATAATTTCCTGAGGGCTGGGGTGGAAGAGATAATCCTGGAAAAGTCCTAGAATAATTTTGATGACTCCTTTTTGTGTAATGTTTTGGCTTGGGTTATGGAATCCCTAAACCTGGGTGGAACCATAGTGTTCTACACATTGGATAAGGAGGTGGTAGAACCTATGGGACCTGGTTTACCTGGTAGTTGTGTTGAAGTCCTTGAGCAATAAATGCCTCAGACTCTCGAATCTAGCTCGGGGGCGATAGTTGTAAGTGAGGACTGGCTATGATTGTCTACAGTTGGGTGAAGAGTCTTAGTCCTTAACTCAGTTGCCAAAAATTACACAAATAAGTGTTTTCTTCATGTAATATCACCAAACCACCGATGAGTTGTTGTCGTCGAGTGAAGCTCTCAATGGAAAAGAAACGATATGTGGTGGTGCATTGTATAGACTCAGTAAAATCATTATCAAATAAAAATATTTATTTGCATAGATATATTGACCAAATGTGTTGTGAACCCATCTCTTATCACTATAAAATTTTTCCAAACTTGGACAGTTTGCATTTGTTCCTAATTCATGGTCTTAGATAGGGGTTAAGTCATTTTTATGTTTTTAGATTCTAAGTCATAGGGTTAGAGTCTCATTTCCATTATCAAATAAAGTCCAACAACCTTGTTTCACACTTTAAGGGTCCCATATTATGTTCCGAAAGTCATGTGTTTAGTCATTTTGAAAAAAAAAATCGAATAAGCCACGAAACCACATTTTTGTAGCACAGACAGTGTTAAAAACTGCTTTTGCGCTACGAAAATGTTGGTCTTTTCATAGCGCAAAACCCTGAAATTACATTACATGCGCTACGAAATCGGGGATTCGTAACCAATCTTGTCCAGCTGTCAAATCCATCAAATTTTGTTAAATTTTCATGATTAGGTGTCATTCCACGAATCCTTTCTCATACATGCAACCATTCATAACCATCATGAGATTCGTTAGGGGTCATTTATCATTAGTCATTTTTAAATTTGAAAAGGGATGGTTGTCCTTGGTTGTATTGTCTCATTCTTAAACACTTGGTGCATGTCTTTCTTCGAACGATAAGCTTATGGTAAGCATAAACCAGAGTTTCTCTCAATTTTCAAGCAAGGCTGAACTAGTTATCAAGTGAGGCTGAACCCTTAATCAAGTGAGCTAGTTTCTCTGAAATCAAGCAAGGCAGTTTATTACAGGTTTTCTGAAGCCGCAAGGATTTCGAGGGAAATATGACAAAGGAAAAAATAAACCACATGTCAGGTCGTTGTTTGAGAACGAAACCTGAAGGCATAGAGGCTCTCACCAAGGATAAATCAGTTGAAGAAGCCTTCAAGAAGGCAGGATGCTGGAGATTCTGTGAAAAGCTACAGGGAGGTCATAATCAAGTCACAAAAGAATTTTCCATTAATTTCACAGGTTCAAATACAAAGGTTGGAATTTTTATTAGCAAGCAAACTGTGTTATTGTAGCAGACTATGTAATTTCAGATTAATACAGATTAACTTTACTACTCAGGATTCACAAAGATTTTTTTGGTGTTTGGTCTCTCTATGGATTTCCTCATCTACCTATTTGCAGTGGTATGAACATGTGTTACTTACAATTCATTGGAAAATTCTCTAACTTCCTTCACATGTTTATAGACTGTGTTTTATTCACTGTGTTATTGTTTTGCTTATAAACCTAAAACTCTAAGTGCCCTGACTTCCATGTTGAGCTGATGTTGATGTTTTTTTGAAACATATATTGACTCCATAGCACAATAGATGTTTGTTAATCAGTATTTCAACCAGTTATACACTTTTATCCAATTTGTTCCTAGAGTTAGCCATCTAATCTTTAATTCAAAATCTTAAAACCTATTGAGAGTGCCCTCTCAGGTTGAGGAGGCTAAGCCTCAACTAAAAGTTTGGTTTGAAATAGTTACTCAGAGTCTACTTGATCAGTAGCCTATCAGGGTAAGATTTTGTGATAACATTTTGGTGCGTCTGTCGGGAGCCTGAAGATTACTCATTCCCGAAATCAAGAAGCTGAACTTTTGAAGGTAGCAGGAGCTCAGAAATTTTTTTACGGCTGCAATCTACCTTGGTGACTCCATACATTTTCAAATTTTAAAGGTGGCTTCGAGAAGGAGATATACATGGAGCAATCCTGATCCTAATCCACCTACCGCTGTGGACAATCCAAACACTATTTCAAGAGGTAGTCAAAGAATTTCAGAAATATCAGGTACTCCATCTCATTTGAAATATTTCTCCTTAGAAATATTAAGAAGTCCTGAAGACAAAAGAGTTGATGATAAAATTCATGAAGTGTTGTGTAGGTCAGAAAGTGAAAATGAATTCATTGATATTATCTTATACTTGCTAAGGAGATGAATTGACACTTCAGCCCTAGTACCCAAGACGACAAAGAAGAATTTTGGGAAGTTGTTACCTCTGAGCTGTTGTTAGAAAAAGAGTCTCTAGATAAACTTAAAGAACTTGACCCTTTTGAAGTCCTACTAAAATCCAAAGTTGGTTTGCCCCTTCCAAATTGGAGCTCAATTGTCAGTGGCTTGCAGAAACCAAGTAGTCCTCCTCATATCAGTTCTTCATCTTCTGTTTCTATCATTCCTAAAACTACTTTTCATCCCTCAAGCATGGTTGCTCCTGCTAGGTATGCACCACTTGTACTCCCTGCTTTTTTGCATGATCTTCCTAGTAAATATGCTGCTAGGATCCCTACTTGGGGTGGTGATGAAGAAATTACAGCAGAGGAATATGTATATAGATTTAATGATTTTATAGACAGGGAAGAAGTTGATGATGAAGATGTGAAATTAAGGTTGTTTGCACAGATTTTTATTGGTGAAGTTAGAAAATGGTTTAAAGCCCTTGCACCAGGAAGTATTAGAAATTGGGATGAGTTTGAAGATAAATTTTTAAAGAAATGGGGAAACAGAACCAATCCAATTCAAGCACTTACTGAATATAACAGCCTTAGAAGGGTAGTTGATGAATCTGTCCAAAACTTTTCAAAGGAATTTAATAAAGTTTTTGATTCAATTCTAGCTCATTTGAAACCTCCGGAAGCCTTGGCACAAATGAGATATGCTGAAGCATTTGATTATGAATTTTCTATCTTGTTAAGAGAAAGAGAATCACCTACACTTGCTGAAATGCAAAGTGATGCAGTTAAAGTGGAGGTAAACATGATAGCTACTAAAAATTCAAAAATGGGAAAAACTAAATTGAAAGAAGAAGAGAAACCTTCCACTTCAACTTTTGAAGAAAAATTTGATTCAATGATGAAAACCATGGAGAAGTTGATGGATAGGTTAGCTCTTGGAAACAATTTGGCTCCTCCTGTGCAACATGAACCTCAATTTAGAAATCCTCAATTCAGGAGACCTCAGAACCAACAAAGGCCAAGATAAAATAGAAATCAGCAGCCCGATCCTCCAGTGAGACCTCCTTTTCAGCAGAATTTGGTAGATGAAGAAGATGAGCCTGAAATTCTTGAAGAATCCCTCCATTGTCTTGATGAAGAGATGTCAGGAGTTTTCTTAACTAAGGAAGACCATGATGAGTCAGATTTTTCTAACCAAGGGGGAGAATCGTCAGATTATTTTAAGGGATATCAACATGTCATTTTTGAGATGCAAAAGCAATATAATCTCAGAAACAGAAGTGTACCTATCATTGCAAGAAAAAAATAGCCTAAGAAAGATGCTACAAAGATTGCTGAAGCTAGAAATGATACCCCAAAGGTTGTTGAAGGTAAAAAGGACACTCCACTTGGTAAGAAAGACACTCAACTTCCTCCTCCTATCAAATAAGCTGAAAAATATGTTTCTGTTTTCAACCTTGAGAATGAAATTTCAAAAATTAAAATATCAGTGCCGTTTAGAGAGATTCTCAAGGTGAATGAATATAGAAGCAAGATTTTTAAGTTGTTAAACTCACAACCAGGAACTGCTGATATTTTGAATGTTCAAGAAGATAATCATACTATATATTTGGGTCCAAGGTTAGAAGATGAACAAAATGAAGAGTTTCCTCATTTTTATGTAAGCATTAGTATTCATGATATGAATTTACATAATGCTATGTTGGATTCTGGGGCTTCGCATAACCTTATGCCCAAAGTAATCATGGAAAGGATGGGATTACAAATCACAAGACCATATAAGGATTTATTTTCCTTTGATTCAAAAAGAGTTCAATGTATTGGTCTAATCAAGGATGTTGTTGTTGGTCTAACACAAATTCCAGCAAAGATAGTTGTTATGGACATTGTTGTGGTTGATTTTCCTCCAAAGTTTGGTATGCTATTGTCAAGATCATGGGCAACGAAAATCAAAGGCACAATGTAGATGGACCTTCCCTATGCAACTATTCCAGTTTTTGGTGAACAAAGGATATTGTATCGAGAGACTAGAATGGCTTACATGGTAAATAGCAAAGATAAGCCTTAGAATTTTCCTATTTATGATTTTCATACTGAGCTTGGATCTGCCATTCTCTTTAATGAGTCAGCTGATAGTGTTGATGAAGAAATAAGAGCAGAAAATCAGCAAACATAAAATCAACAAGTAAATGACAAACAGATGGAAGAATGGTGGTCACTGTACTTTGATGGATCAACGGGAAAAGAGGGGGCAGGAGCAGGGATTTGGATTACAAGTCCAACTGATGAGAGTAATTTTTACTCTTACAAACTGAATTTTGATTGCACAAACAACATGGCTGAATATGAGTCTTTGATTTTGGGTCTAGATCTTCTTAAAAAATGAAGGCCCGAAATATTTCTGTTTTTGGAGATTCTGAATTGGTTATTAGACAAGTGAAAGGTGTTTATCAAACAAAGGATGTAAGAATGAGAGCTTACAGGAATTTAGTTTTAGACATGTTGGAGAATTTTCAAGATTTTTCCTTCATAGTCAAATCTAGAGATCAAAATTCCATTGTTGATTCTCTTGTTCTCTCTGCAAGTATTTTCATCATTCCTATGCATTCAAATGAAAAATATGAGATTGAAGTTCGTCATAGACCAGCCATACCGGACAATATCACAAAATGGAAAGTTTTAGAAGATGATCAACAGGTAAAGAATTTTATTGAGCTAAAAGAAGAGTTTGAAAGTACTCATGTAGATCATCAAAATATGTTTGTTGAGTCTAAAGGAAATTCTGAAGTTTTGCAATTGAAGAATAATGCAATGCCAAAAGGTCTTATTCCTCTTGAGAAGCTTTTTTATCAAAATGATGTTTTTAAAGCACCAAAATTACAAGTTGATGAAGAGGAAGTAGAGAGTTGTAATCTTGGTACATTAGCTTTGCCTAAAATGATAAAAATTTCAAGGTTTCTTTCAGCTGATATGAAATTCAAATATATTGAGATGATGAGGAGGTTTATTGATGTTTTTTCTTGGAGTTATTTTGATTTAAAGCAGTATGATCCTTCCACTATTCAGCATTCTATTCCTATCAAAGAAAATGAGAAACCATTCAAACAGAAGTTGAGGAGAATTAACCCCCTTCTAATGCCATTGATTGAAAGGGAGATCAAGAAACTCTTTCATGCAAAAATCATTGTCCCAATCATATTCTCTAATTGGCTTGCAAATTTGGTACCAGTTAGAAAGAAGAATGGAGAAATCAAAATTTGTATTGACTTCAGAAACTTGAACAAAGCATCATTAAAGGACAACTATCCTCTTCCCAAGATGGATACAATTCTGCAAAATATTTTTGGTTCTCAAAGAATTTCAATGCTTGATGGTTTTTCAGGTTACAACCAGATTCTTGTACATCCGGATGATCAGGAGAAAACAACTTTCACAACACCATGGGGCGCATTCATGTATGCCAAGATGCCTTTTGGTCTCATAAATGCAGGAGCTACTTTCCAAAGAGAAATGGACATTGATTTTTCTGAAGAAAAGGATAAGTCAGTGGTTTTTTATCTTGACGATATAACAGTCTTTTCAAAGAAAGAAGAAGATCATTTGAAACACTTAGAAAAGGTTCTGCTAAAATGTAGAAGGTTTGGCATTTCCCTTAATCCTACTAAAAGCATATTTGCTTTAACTTCAGCAAAATTACTTGGTCATATCATTTCTGAAGATGGAATTAGGATTGATTCTAATAGAGTTAATGCAATTCAAAAGGTAGATTTGCCAAGAAGTAGGAAAGAGAGTCAATCATTTCTTGGAAAAGTGAATTTTTTTAGATGGTTCATTCCTAACTTTGCTGAGATTGTCAAAGATATTACAAGGATGTTAAAGAAAGGAGTTGATATCAAATGGACAGTTGAAGCTAAAAAATATTTTGATCAAATCAAGAAGGCACTCACACAAGCACCCATACTCATCAGCCCAGATTTTTCCAAAGAATTTCTGGTTTTTACATTTGCTTCCGAAAACACAATTGTTGGAGTTTTGCTACAAAAAGGAAAGCAAGGTACTGAACAACATATTTATTTCTTTAGTAAAACATTAGCAAATGCTGAGTTGAAGTATAATATTCTAGAAAAACAAGCCTATGCTTTGGTGAAAGCTATAAAAGATTTCAGAATTTATATTCTGCATTCTCACATTGTGGCAAATGTTCCAAGTGCTGTGGTAAAAGACATTCTAACTCAGATGGATCCTGATGGTAAGAGGGGAAAATGGATCGCCAAATTGTCGGAATATGATATAGACATCAAACCAACCAAGTTGGTGAAGGGACAAGGCTTGGCGAAACTAATGACTCAGTCAAATCTGGACTGTCTGGACATAAATCTGAATGCAGAAATATTAGAAATTTATGATGATGAAGAGGAAATGGTTGAAATTGAAGAGTTATACTTCATTTCTGAGTGGTATAAGGATGTATTTTTTGTCCTACAACATCAAAAAGCTCCCGCTGATCTAACAAAGTCCATAGCAAGGTTTGTAAAGTTGAAATCTTTAAGATATTTTGTATATGACATAAATATGTTTTGGAAAGATACAGGAGGAATTTTGCTGAATTATTTAATTGAAGAAGAGGTTGATAAAGTCATTGAAGAATTTCATAAAGGTGATTGCAGAGGACACCATTATTGGAAGGCTATAGAAAATAAGATTCTCAAAGTGGGATATTTTTGGCCAACAATGTTTAAAGACATTTATAAAATAATTGTTGCATGTCACGAATGCCAAATTTTTGAAGGAAGAAGAAAGCTTGTACCTCTACCTTTGGTTCCTACATATGTGGAAGCTCCTTTTCAGTAGTGGGGGTTAGAATTTATTGGAGAGATATATCCACCATCATCAGGGCAGCATCGTTGGATTCTCATAGCAACAGACTACTTCACCAAATGGATAGAGGTGATACCAACAAGGCAAGCTAATGATTCTGTAATTATTTCTTTTCTAGAGAATAAAATATTGTCTAGATTTGGCTATCCCATGAAGATTATAACAGATAATGCTCAAACATTTAAGTCCAAGAAAATGATAAATTTTTGCCATCAATACCACGTCACTCTTGGGCACTCTACTGCATACTATCCGTAAGGGAATGGTCTTGTTGAATCATCAAATAAGAGCATTGTAAGGATCATCAAAAATATATTGCAGGAAAAAAAAAAGCTCGGCACTTAAAGCTGAAGTACGCCTTATGGGCTGATAGGATTTGTACAAAGAGGTCAATTGGGACTTCGCCATATGAACTTGTCTATGGTGCTGAAGCTGTTTTTCCAACATCACTTGGGGTACCAATCATGAAGTTAATTCAAGGACTTGAAGAGGAACCAAATGCCATTCAGAGGAGGATCAACCAGCTGATATCTTTGTAGGAAAAGAGAAATGAAGTCTATGACAGCCATCAACAGGTTCAAAATAGAATCAAGAACACATTTGATAAGAAGATCAAAGAAGATAGTTTCCAGCTACAAGACAAAGTGTGGAAATGGGAGGCCAAAATTGAGGAAAAGGGCAAGCACGGTAAGTTTGAGAATTTATGGAAGGGTCCTTTTAAGATTCCTGGTTTTCATGGGAACAACACTTATATATTGCATGAAATTGATTGAGGATCATATACTGGAGGGTCTGTTAATGTCAGGTTCCTAAAGCATTATGCTTGTTGAAGTTTTATCAGTCACTCATGACATTGTACATATTCCATCTTTGTCAGTTTTATTGCTAATAATGACAAACTGAAACAAAGATCTTAAGCCCGAGGTGAAGGCCCAAACAGTTTGAAGAAGATGCTTGTCAACACAAAAAAATTTTTTTATCAAAAGTGGATAGCACTGGAGCTACGATTTCTTAGTGTACCACAGGGGCACATTATCCCAAGTGGAGCCACTGTTATCACTATAAAAGTTTTCCAAACTTGGACAGTTTGCATTTGTTCCTAAGTCATGGTCTTAGATAGGGGTTAAGTCATTTTTATGTTTTTAGAGTCTAAGTCATAGGGTTAGAGTCTCATTTCCATTATCAAATAAAGTCCAACAACCTTGTTTCACACTTTAAGGGTCCCATATTATGTTTTGAAAGTCACGTGTTTAGTCATTTTGAAAAAAAATTCGAATAAGCCATGAAACCACTTTTTTGTAGCGCAGACAGTGTTAAAAACTGCTTTTGCGCTACGAAAATGTTGGTCTTTTCGTAGCGCAAAACCCTGAAATTACATTACATGCGCTACGAAATTGGGGATTCGTCACCAATCTTGTCCAGCTATCAAATCCATCAAATTTCATTAAATTTTCATGATTAGGTGTCAGTCCACGAATCCTTTCTTACACATGCAACCATTCATAACCATCATGATATTCGTTAGGGGTCATTTATCATTAGTCATTTTTAAATTTGAAAAGGGATGGTTGTCCTTGGTTGTATTTTCTCATGCAAAAACACTTGGTGCATGTCTTTCTTCGAACGATAAGCTTATGGTAAGCAGAAACTAGAGTTTCTCTCAATTTTCAAGCGAGGCTGGACGAGTTATCAAGCGAGGCTGAACCCTTAATCAAGTGAGCCAATTTCTCTGAAATCAAGCGAGGCAGTTTATTACAAGTTTTTTGAAGCCGCAGGGATTTCGAGGGAAAGATGACAAAGGAAAAAAGAAACCACAGGTCAGACCACTGTTTGAGAATGGAACCTGAAGGCATAGAGGCTCTCACCAAGGACAAATCAGTTGAAGAAGCCTTCAAGAAAGCAGGATGTTGGAGATTCTGTGAAAAGCTACAGGGAGGTCATAATGAAGTCACAAAATAATTTGCCATTAATTTCACAGGTTCAAATACAAAGGTTGGAATTTTTATTAGTAAGCAAACTGTGTTATTGTAGCAAACTGTGTATTTTCAGCTTAATACAGATTGGCTTTACTACTCAGAATTCACAAAGAGTTTTTTGGTGTTTGATCTCTCTATGGCTTTCCTCATCTACCTATTTACAGTGGTATGAACATGTGTTACTTAGAATTCATTGGAAAATTCTCTAACTTCCTTCACATGTTTGTAGATTGTGTTTTATTCACTGTGTTACTGTTTTGTTTATAAACCTAAAACTCTAAGTGCCCTGACTTCCATGTTGAGCTGATGTTGATGTTTTGTTGAAACATATCTTGACTCCATAGCCCAATAGATGTTTGTTAATCAATTTTTCAACCAGTTATACACTTTTATCCAATTTATTCCTAGATTTAGCCATCTAATCTTTAAGTCAAAATCTTAAAACTTATTGAGAGAGCCCTCTCGGGTTGAGGAGGCTAAGCCTCAACTAAAAGTTTGGTTTGAAATAGTTACTCAGAGTCTACTTGATCAGCAGCCTATCAGGGTAAGATTTTGTGATAACACCATCGATGCCTCGTACAACTACATGGGCATGGTGTAACATAGTGTATCACATTGTATGAAAGCTACGCCTTTGTAAATGTCATACATGTGAATTTATAATATAGCTAGCTCCTGGAACCTCACATGCTTCATTTGGTTACCTAAGTTAGTATTGGGTCCAATCCAAGTTCTCATTTAAAATTGTTACCATGAACACGAATGGTGGTGTCACCTGCAACAATGTATAACAATAATCATCATATAGTATGGGTACACGACTTGAGCAGGGGATTCACAACATCCATTTCAATGTGTCGAGTGGTAGCCCTGTCGATATCATGATGGGAAATTGACTAAGCACTCACACTATAGTGAGTATGTTGGGTGACATACTTAGTGTGAAACCCTCTTTCCGACGCGTATGTCTTACATGTGGTGGTGGTAAGGTGTCAAAATATGGAGTTCCATGTGGAACTCTCAAGCTTGATCATGTGTCACAAACATTGTGACTCACCCAATATGGAAGATTGGGACTCAACAAAGGGATGATGCTCCTTAACTTGTTAGCATGAATGTAACTTAGATCTTGCACTATGCATAAAATCTACCTTAAGTGGGACACACATGAGGCATGTTTGCATATATAGGAATACATATATTATTTTTCATGAGTGGATCTCTTGCATAATGAACAATAATCAAATGAATAATGTGTGTATGTGTATGTATATGTGTGTGCATGTGAAATTAAATAAAATTCAAGGGCTTGAAGGGAGAAACTTGAAAAAAACAAAATTATTCTAATTGCTCAAGGAAAATTGGTTAATTTAGTGTAAATTGTGCTGAGATAAGTGGGGTGATTATATAGTTGTTTCCTTTTCTTTGCACACATCCAAAGACAACATATCAAACAACATTGTCCAATGATCATGAATAAATAATAGGGAATGTCATCTACATTTCAATCATACATTATCCAATCTCATCTCAGGTCCACATATTTTGACTTAATTTTAAGTCCATATGCACTTGTAGTTCTTACCATTACTAGCATATATTTCATCATATAACACATGTTCATTTTCAAATTCAATAACATCATTAGAATATCAAAGCATAAAACATAAGGTGACACATGTCCACATCAAATAATAATAACATCAACATAAGTCAAAGGTCTAAATCACATCATTCATAAATATATTTGTCAACCAACTCAATCATTCTTCTAACTAGAATGTCCTTGAATAATAACATATCAAATAAATTCAAAGAAAAAAAAATACTACAATATTAATTAATGCATTGGCTCATGTTTACAATTTTTATAGCTCCTCATAAAATTCATATGATATTGTACTTTAAAAAATTTAAATCTTTCAATATAAATTCATATGGTATGGTATAGTATTATAGGTATGTCTATTTTGGAAAAGGTCTTCCATAATTTTAGTTTAATTATCAATAATTATTACATGGGTGGTAGGGATTTAACCTCTATATAATATTCTAGAATATTCTAAATAGTATGCACAAATCAAAAGTGAGATTTATTTCCAAAGTAGTTATGCATTTTTCCCTTTTAATAAAATTAATTAATTAAAAAAATGTCATATGAACAAGTATCATATGAAATGAGTTATGGTTTTTTTGGGCACGTGTCAATGATAAGCCATGGTATTGTAATAAAGCCTATTTACAGCTTAAGAATCTCCACGACAAAGTGAGGTGAATTTCCATGGTTAAGAATCTTGTTACATATATTTTTTTAAATGTATATTTTTTAAACTTATTTGTTAATTATTTTTATCACTAATAATTATTATTATTATTGTGGTAGTGTATTTGGCGCAAGGGTGTACGAAGTACACTTCTTTAGCAAGTTGGATGCTACCTGCACAAGGTCACAGAGAAAAATGAATGTCTACTATTAGTGGAAGAGACTTGACACAATTTACAATGAGTTTGAGGGAAAACTAAGCATACAACACTAAGAAAAAAACAAAACACAAGATGAAAAATACAAAATCTCGATGGAGTAAACAACCTAATAACAAAAGTGGATAATTATCCCTTTAGTAGGTGTTGGTGGTAAAAAATATACAATGATAAACACTTGAAGAGGGTCCTTTGAGATATGGAGCTCAAATACCCAAAACAAGGAGTTATCCTTCCCTCGAGTTCCTGCAAGCATCTCTTCCCTCTCTCAAAGGATGGTAGATCAAGATCAAATGGTGAACCTCTCTCTCTTGGACTAAGGTGTTGGTTGGACAACATATGAGTCCTTCCAATCCCTTTGTGACTAGACTATGGAAGCTAGTTTGCTATGAAGTAATTTGGCCAACACAACAATGTGTCTTCAATTCTTCTTCCAAAGGCTGGTTTATATAGACATTTATTGAATTCCCCCCCTTCTCTTGGCCCAAGATGGATAGTGACATAAGAGTGGAGGAATGATTCCTTTGTGTTCTGCATTTAAGCCTCAAGGTGGCTCCATGTCAACTGTCCTTGGAATTACTAAGTGGAGAATCTTCCTAACCAAGTGTGCCAAGTGGTCCAGGATGGTGAAATTTCGCCATCCTCAAGATGCGGCTATCAAAGAAACAGTCGCATTGTCACGCAAATTTTTTTTGTTGCCAATGCGTTTTCCATTCAATTGTCCCTTAACCTTAGGAAAAATTAAATTTTGGTATGCTATAATGTATTATTTCTCTAAAAACCTTCATCTGTACCTTCTTCTTAACATTTTTAATGTCTTTTTCCTTTACAATTTTCTGGTGTTAACAGTTTCCCCCTAATGTATGCGGTCTAGGAAGAACTGTATAGCTGAAATACATTATGCTTTATTTTCTATGTGATCCTTTAGAGAGATAGAGAGAGGGTAAATTTCTTTGGAACTGAGTTGGGAGACCCCTTGTCTTAAGTGAAAAAGACACCATGCTCTGTAGGAAACCTGAAAGAGATAAAATAAGCAATATTTCTACGAGGTGGGAATGTCCCATGCTCGTGATTTTTTACTAGTTAAGCTAATATGAACATTATTGGTTCTGTCGTGTCACATTTTTGGTAAATGACCTGCTGTTGGTTGATGAAGATGGTTGCTGATGCCCTCGGGGGTGTTTTTTCTTTGAAAAAAGTTTGAATTTGGCTCCCACATGCATAATATTGGTATGACACATTTAGAAAAAGTGTTCATTGTATGCATGGATCTTTGACTATTGGGGGGCTTCTTGTGTAAGCATTTTTGAAAGAGATGCCTACAGATATACAGGTCTTCAAAGAATTCTGACAGAGTGCAACATTTATGAAGTATGATACCATCTTGGACATGAAAACTTATGTTGATTTCGAATATCAAGAGGATTGATGACATCAATGGGAATGATGATTCCCATCATGCCATGCGAAGATGCCCCTATTGAGGTGAGGAGTCATCCAAGGTACTACCTCCTTCTTGGAAAGTGATTGTTGAAGTTGACAAGAAGGAAGCATCAACCGATCAAAATGAGTACTGATGCAAGGGACCAGGGTTTCTGATGTAGCAGGGTGTAATGTGATGGGTTAACTAGGCATGATGGCAAGAGATGGTTATAATTGATGATGATAGTTAAGTGGCGCGAGGTCGGAGCTGTAAATGTGATTGGCGACATTCATAGCATTTTTTGATGAGGAAATCCCTGGGGTTGGTAGGACATCCAGAGTGGTTGTATGTTTTCTATGATTGAAATGGTTGGGTCTGGTAGAGAATGTGCAGCTCCATCCAAGGGTGATTAGGGACTGCTTACAGGTAAGAAATATAAATGGATGGGTGGGATTCCTCTCCTAAAAAATATTTGTACACTTGCCAAAACAATATGAAAGTGGTTTGGATGTACACGCACGGAGACGGGTGCCCCATTAACATGAATGATCCTGCACGATGATGGGAGGAGTGTGTTTTTCTGAGGGTGGGGGGCCCATTGGTTGTTCTTGGTGCGAGGCTGATGAGGCAGATGAAATTTTTTAGACGAGCTATGCTTAGGAGGGTCTGATAGGCCAAATGTGAAATGTGGTGATGCGTTTTTTGGTTGATACGCTTATAGAGAAGGGTAGCCCGAGAAAGGGGTTTTAACATGCAATGGGTAAACTTGACTTGATGTTTGATGATGGGCGTATGAACATGAAGTGGTTCCCAGGCCGAAGTGTATGGCCATGGCTCGAGATCTTGGCGTGTGGTCGATATGAGTGATGGATGCCATGGGTGGCGAGGCTCTACTGACCTGAAAGGGTGCTTATCATGTGCAATATGGGGTGACGATAAACATGGTCGAGTGAATGGAACCTAGGGTTTTATTCTTATGAAGAAATGATGTCAGGATATGCAAATATTTTTAGGGAATCCTATCATGCTAGGGGTAGAATGATACCTACTTTTGTACTTTTATTAGCTGGGAGATGTGGTAATTTGGTGTGTTTGTAATACCTACAATCAATATGCCAAGTAAAAACATATTTTTCATACAAATATTTTTGAAATAACTTGAATTTCTAAGTGACAAGAGAGGGCATACCTGAACTAAAGTATGGTGGGCATTGTGCTTGAAAATGGATTTTTCTGAAACTTGGATCTATAGGGCCTGGTTTGAATATGATGAAGTGTTGATCATTGTGTTTCTCATGATTTTTTGATTGGGTATTTTGAGCTCCAGTTATGGTTTATTGAAAAATGAAAAAAGGGAGATATATAGGCCAATATGGTCCATTTTCAAATCATTTGTGATTTTTGAGCGTCTGAGGTCAGGGCAAAGCTACCTTCCCGGGATTTTCTTACCATTTCAGTCAGCCCAAGCACCAAAGATTCATGTTTTCAGTGTCAGGTAGGAGCTAAAACGTCCTACTTTTTAATTTTGTCATTTTCATGCATAGGTGGTCCATACAAATGTGAATTTGTACGGAATTTATTCCCAATTTTGGGTAGGATCGCGCGGGTGATCAAGGATTGTGCATGTGGTCCCCACGCAAAGGGTGAGTTTTGCACGAGGCCCTTACATTGGGGAATATTTTTCGTGTTGCACCATGTGCCTGTGTCTGTTATAGATGCGCGGTCAATGCACAGAAGTTCTTGACAGGTGCAAGGAAGCCCAGTTTTTTAAAATTTTTAATTATTTTTTCTCAAAACTGATTTTCTGGTGTTCTCCTTGATGGCAGGATGTTGTGGCGAGAGTAGGACTAGCCTAATCTCCATGTGAAAATGGCCAAAGACCCCCATGCTCGAGAGATGCTAGCTCAGTTTGGTTTGCTGAAGTTATTAGATAACAACATACTGAGGTCTCAGGATGGGTTCCTGCGTTACCTAGTCCGATGTTGGAACAGGCAATGGCGTGTTATGGTCCCGTGTCGTTGAGATGTCGTGATCTAGCCCGAGACCGACGTTTATTTTGTCACAGCTCTCTTGCCTCAGGGGGAGGCACTTCCTTATCCACTCCCCCCTCGAGGAGTGAACATCCATCGTTGGGCCGAGGAGGAGAGTCACTACGGTCCTAACCCTATCACATGAGGTTGCATCCGCGTGGGTTCTATCATGGATTTGGCTGTGAGAGCTGCTTTGGAAATGGTCATTCGCCTGTCTGGGTCGATGATGACCCACCGAGTGTCTAGTCTGCAGATTGCAGTTCTACACCAGCTCCAGGCCGGTCACTTTTTATATTGGGCCCGTTATGTCTACCAGGGTATGGTCACTCAAATAGCCAAGGCATGGAGGCGTGCTATAAAGACATTTTCTAATGTGAGCATCCTCTGCAGCATTATGTATGAGCGGGTTGTGATGTTATGACCCTTTCAGGCAGTGCCCGTAGGTCTTCTTAGGGATCCTCAGATGCGCCGATAAGCACCTATGATGCCCCGTAGTGGTGGGGTAGAGGCGGGCCGCTACTAGTATTCGATGGTCAAGGTGTGGTTTGAGTCGAACCCGTAGGTGTTCCTTGAGTTTCCATATTCAGGGATGGATTTCCGAGGGGATCCAGACCTGGGTCTCCCTCCTAGCTATGTATGGGGTCCAACAAGTATGACCTTTAATGTTTTCTAAATTTTTAGGGTTGCATATATATGTGTGTGTGTGTGTGTGGGTGTGTGTTTGATGGTGACACTAATATTGTTTTTTGGTTTCTTTTGCATATGTGAGTTTAGCAGGGCGTCCTACTACTCGTTTGGTAGGCCACCAACCAAGGAGGAGGGACCCGCTTGGGGCGGGTCAGGCCCAGATTGAGGGTCAAGTAGGTGTTGGGAGTCCCTCAGGTGAGGCTAGCAACTGTTTCTAGGGATGCTACCCTCCTAACACGTGATGAGGTGGTTGAGACACGGGTGGCGGTGGTCGAGGAGTTATTAGCTGTTGTTGATATTCAAGTACTGGTAACAGAGGCTCGAGCTGCTAATGTTGAGGGTCGTCTGGGGCTACTGAGGCCCGGGCCGAGGTGGCCAATGTTTGTGCTGTGGACCTAGTATATTCGTGCAGTCAGCTAGAGAGGCTGACTCGAGGCTTGTCGAAGAGGGTTTTTGACGACCTGGACAACATATGGTTGGAGACGGTGATGGCCCGGGAGAGGGCACATCGCTCGAATTTTTGCAGAGAAACACTTGTTGTTGTGGTTGCTACTCCTATATTGGCACTAGGTTCTCACGTGGGTCCAAATGACCCACCAAGCGGGGGTCAGCCCTAGATTTTTTGTATGGTCAGGGAAAGCATCCATTATGAGGATGCTTCCCTGTGTTGATGATATGTATATTTTTTTACTAACGCGATGGTCAGTGACTTGTTTTGTATACAGGGACACATATTTTTTTATGTATATATACGAGATGTATTTTTTGGCGGCTCTTGTGATGTGTCTATGGTTATTTTTCTATGTTTGTATATGTTTATGATGGATGTTATGTAATTATGATGGATTTTATGTTTGTGATTTTATTTTTTGTGGATGATGGTTTATAAGAGATGAATTCTAGTCTAGGATATGGTTAGCTATGTGATCGACTACCTGATTTTGATCTCTTAGTATGTATGTAAATGTAATGTGATCAAATTTACGACTTAACTATCATGCATGCAAGTATTTCCTAAATAGGCTTGAATCTCGTATTTGAAAGGCTTGGTTTAACTACGATACCACTAAATAGGAGTCAAGAAAGACATGTATATGGCTAATGCCCTGGTTGGAGGCATCGCTCAACAACCCGATGACTGCATCCTATTCTTCTTGATTATTTGTAGCCGATATGATACATACTCTGTTGGTGAGGAATGGTAATCATTCATAAGAGTATATGGCCCAAGCGGCTGCTACTAAATTTTGTGACCACCAAGAGGCTCCATCACCAAATCCAAAATAGTGGACGGGAGGATGATCCATCTGTGACACAAGAGAATTGTTTTTAGAAAAAGTCCACAATGATTGTGATTTTCATAAAAAATTATGTTACATTCATTTCATCTCTAAGGAGTTGAAGCTTCCCACCTTATGGGTGGAATTTCTTGAGGTAGATCCCATTGACGAGATTAGCTAGGCATGTACCGTCGGGCTCAGACATAATGTATGCTCCTTTGAGGAGAAAATGTTTGATGATGTAAGGACCCTTCCATAATGTTTTGAACTTCCCAGGTCCTAAGGCTTCTTTTGCAACATTGTAGCGGAGGACTAGCTCCCCCTTAGAAAATGAGCAAGGGGTGATGTTGCAGTTGAATGATGCTTTTACTCTTTTCTTGTGAGCCTCATTATATTGGAGAGACTCTCATCAACTTTCATTGACAAGCTGTAATTGTACCAATCATTGTTCTAAAGGCTGAGTATCAGTGAGGAGTTCAATGGTTGTGTGTAGGTTGGGGATTTCGCGTTTAATGGGAGGCACGACCTCCACTCTGTATACCAAATGGAGGTGTGAACCCTGTTGAGGATTTAACTGTTGTGTGGTATGCCCATAAGGCTAAAAATACCATATGGTGCCAGTTAGTTTTATGGTTGTTTAAAATATGTTGTAACATAGTTTTGAGTAATTTTTTAACAACTTCTACTTGGACATTGGACTGGGGGTAGTATGGTGATGCAAAATCATGTGTGAACCATAGATGATGGGATAGCTCCTAGAATATTTCATTCTCAAAATAATTTCCATACTTAGAGTATAAATCCTTAGGCACACCGAACCGTGCAATGACATGGTTGAAGAGAAATCGAGTTGCGGTTTCTGCGGTGTTTTCGTATGTGGGCATGTATTTTGCCCATTTGGTGAAATAGTTAATGACTAATATGATGTATTTGTGGTTACCAGATGACGTAGGGTTTCAAGTCATAAATTCGATGCCCCATTTGCAAAAGGGGTCGGCTACAATGACTGGGTGCAAGGGAGCAGGAGGCTCTCTTGCCTTGTGTGCGAAACGTTAGCATCGTTCGCACATTTTGACTGCTTGTATGTAATCGTGGAATAGGGTGGGCCAAAAATAACCAGCTTGCAAGAATTTTTGGGTAGTGGGAATCCTTGAGAGGTGGTCCTTGCAATCCCCACTATGGAAGTCATTTAGGGATTGCTCAGCTTGGTCTTGCGTGAGGCATCGGCGTACAATGGATTCAACGCCTCTTCGATAAAGGACATCCTCCATAAGAAGGTATTGGGGGGCCTGATGGCGTATGTGTCTTCGGTCATCATGGGTGAGCTACGGTTTGAACTTTTGGGTACATAGAAATAAAAGGATGTCGATGTACCAAGGGTCCTTGGTCTTCACTAAGAACAAATGTTCATCGGGTAGTGAGTCATTAACTGGGGATCCTTGGGTTGCACTTGGGAGATCAGTGATCAATTCGGCTAGGATTAATGCTTTATTACTCTTGGGGGAAGCTGAACTATAGGTCAAATTCATACAATATAACTATCCATCGGGCATACTTATAGTTTAGCATATAGCAGGTTAGTAAATATCGCATGGGGTTGATAGCTTCTATGACTGTTGTAGTCCTCGGGATGATGTAAAGATGAATCTTTTGTACTGCGTGTACTAGGGCTAGGGCGGTTTTTTATTCTCTCTCATACCTTAAATCAGGGCTAGCTAGGTTCTTGCTGATGTAATAAATTACGTGCTCTTTACTGTCGGGTCCTCTTGGAATAACACCCCAGCTATGCATTAAAGGAATTTTTAGGTCTAAAATGAGCCTCCTAAGGAAATAATAAAATAATAGCTAAGCCAATAAAATAATATTTATGAATTTTCATTTTACTTTTTGCACCACAATCCATGTAACCATGGTTAAATTCAATTGAAAATGTGTACCAAAATAAAATTAATAAAAAATTGCATTGATGTGACTATAAATAAGAATGAGTTTTTAAAGAAAATGTCATTATCATTGAACAACTAATGCATTTGTCCTTTGTACTTAAATAACTTAAAATAAATTGTAAATATAAATTCATAAATTCTTAATTCTATAATATACTATTAATTAAAATTTATGTTATTTACAGTATATAATAACATGTAATTAATATACTATATAAAAATAAAATAAAATAATATAATAAATGTAATAAATTATTTTATGTATATGAAATGACAACATATGAAATGACAATAATAATGACATTTATTATTAGTACTTTACTTTAGACTTTAAAAGTACTTAGAGCACTACTATGGTTAACCATGAGTTTTTATCCACCATTTAGAATGTAACAAGTAACTTTAACTCAATCAATGCCACCTCAACAATTGGGGATGATGTCATCCCCTAAAATGTGTTTGGTTCTCATTAAGTGAATTTTGATTGTAAATTTTCCATAGGAGGCCCATTTTAGACCTCAAAATTCCCCTAATGGGTTGTGTCTGACGCAAAAAGGTATAAGGTATAGTCTCTGTCGTAATTGGGTGGGTTGATAACGGGGGCTGAAGACAAGGTGTCTTTCAGTGCCTCAAATGACTTTTGGGCCTGATCATCCCATTTGAACGGAATGTCTTGATGGATTAGGCGTAGGAAGCCATACACACAAGTAGCATAGTCGGGGAGAAAGCATCATAAGAAGTTGGCTTTCCCATGCAGGCTTTGAAGTTGTTTTAGTGTTTTGGGTGGTGGTACTTATTTGATTTCCTGGACCTTGAGGGGGTCAACTCTGATTCCTTGTTGGGACACTATGAATCCTAACAGTATGCTTGCATTAACACAGAAGACACACTTGAGGGGGTTCAAGCCTAGGATGTAGTGCCGACACCGTTGAAATACCAAACGTAAATCCTCCAAATGGTCACCTTGTTTCTTGGATCGTACTGTGAGGTCATCTAAGTAGGCTAAGATAAGATGAGCTAGGTTATGGAATATTTAGTTCATGGCCCACTGAAAGGTGGCTCTAGCATTTTTAAGACCAAATGGCATAACCTGATATGCAAATGTGCCCCAAGGGGTGGTGAATGTAGTCTTATACCGATCTGTATTTCGTATTTGAATTTGATTGTATCCTAAAAATCCATCCATGAAGGACAAGGTCTCGTGATCGGCACAAACATCAATTAATTGGTCGATGAAAGGAGTAGGGTAGTTGTATTTGGGACAAGCTTTATTTAAATCTTGAAAATTGGTGCAAACTCGAATGGTGCCATGTTTTTTCATGACGGGTACAGGGTTGGAAACCCAAGATATGTAAGTGATTGGGTGGATGAATCCAGCTTTTTGAAGTTTTTCTATCTCTTTTTTTATCGCTTTTTATTTGGATGGGTGTAATTGGCGCTGATTTTGGTGGACATGTGATATGTCAAGCCAAGTGCCAATGTGGTGCTCTACGATGGTGGGGCTTAACCCTAACATTTCTAAATAATAACAGGAAAATATATCCCTATACTATTGTAATAGGTTTGTATACATGATTGCTTCATATGGGGAGCATGCTGCCCCCAATGAGATTTCTTCGATTTTTCTTGGTTTTTTCGAGATATTCACCTTAATGGTTGGTGAAATATTCGACATATTTCCTTCCTCAAACTCAGTGGGTGTTTGGATAGGGTTATTGAACCAATATACCTTTCTTGACGGAAGGAAGTATTTGGATTCAATGGCGTAGATATACTAGGTTTTTGTGCTACTAGGCACGAACATTTTTTCTGGAAGAAAAAACGAGCAGTGATGCATTGCATCCCATGGATAATCTGGTTCTGTCATGGCCTATAATATATTTTCTTCAGAGTGAAAAAATATGTCTATGGGGGAATTGGTTTGTGTGAGGTCATGAGGAATTGGTTCGAGCCTAACAATGATGGTCGACATACATGAATTTGATTATGTGCTTGATGTTGTGGAACCAGATGAGGCTGACAGGGTGTGACGGGTTGGGTTTGCACCGTCGAAGGTACTACTACCGTTGAGGTAGTTGTAGTGGTCTCAAAATCAAGTAAAGATGAGAATACAACACGATTCATGGTTCCCATGCATGATGAGATGATTTGTATATGGTGTTGTGTGTCGCCAGTGTTACATGGTGGAAGAATTTTCGTGATGGTTTTTTGTTTCTTAGAGAGAGAAGATTCATGCTCTCTTGGTGGTGTATGAAGGGAGCAAGTGTCTTCTTTTATGTGAATATTCATGCTGAAATTTTTGCAACATAGGAAATTTCCTTGTATCATGATCTTGTCTCGTGAAAATTTTGCACATAGTAAATTTACTAAGCGAGTATATTTTATGGGATCCAATACTACTCATCATATTAGAGGAATATAATGGGAGACCGTTACGAGAATGTGTGTTTCTTCATTTCTGTCATCTCCTATTCTTAGAATTTGTGTGATTTGGATCCTATGAGAGTTTTTCTTCTAATGCTGCTCTAGCCGCTCTTAGTCTTGGAAGGAAATAGCAATTCATTGTGTGGTGAAATTGCGAGCAAATTTGACAATAACAATTTGTGATTTTCTCTTGATTAGAGAGATTAATGTAAGGTATGGTGTGACCATCCAAATACTGTTAGTGAACTTGTTAAGCTACCAACATTGATTAATCATGTGGTCGTTTTTAGCACATAAGGCACATGACATGTTTGACTTGCTTCTTCCCTCGTTGGGGTGAGGGGATGTCTTCATGGTTTTAGGTGGCTGGTGACAACAGGGGGTAGGCCTCGTTGTTGTTGACTGCCTAGTTTGTGGTAACTCGAAACCCACTATGTCTAGATTATTGGCGACGAACGAGCACATGATGTCCATACTAAGTCGAAATTGGGGAACATAGGGGAAATTCTGGGCGTGGTTGTTATCTTGGCATATTAGACGAGACTGATGCTATTTTGTTTTCCAATCCCTCTAGACTGCGAGGGTGTTTGGGTACCATTTTCGGAATGATACTAAATCTGGGCACTGAGTGATTAAATGGTCACGTTCATCACACAATATGCAAGCTAGGGTTGGGCGTTTGGGGGATTTGGGGGTGGTAAGTCATCCTTTTGGTGGATGCCTCTCTTCAGATACACAGAGAATGGACCTAGTCGCTTCAATCTCCTAGGTTTTGAAACTTTCTACAAGCTCAAAATCTGATTTTTCTAAGTCGGAAAGTTTGGTTATGGCCAAGCATAACGACTCTAATGATAAATGAAATCAGGGAACGTAGGGACAATGGAAAATATGGTGGTTATTTAGGCATATCTAGAAAGAATATTGATTGGGTCGTATCCCTATGAAGTACACCGGGTTAAATGGGTAACATCTTTGAAAAAACTCTAGAGTTGCGCGTTGTGAGATCAAATGATCACGTTCATCGCATAATGCACAAAGCTGGTATTGAGGCTGAGAATGGTTATGGGGGAGATGTGGTTGCTCTGGTGACCGTCTCTCCTTCAATATATATAATATGGTACTTGTCGCTTTAGTCCGTTGAGTTGAAGTGCTGACCATGGATTTTGTGTCTGATTTTGCTACATTGGGATTTTCAACAATGAAATGTCGCATGAAATTGAACATTGATCAGAGACGATGGAGGTAGGGATAGTGGTGCATGTGATGGTCGCTCTGATAGATGTGACACGTGTGTCTTCTGTATCGCAATAAGGTTCTTTGGGACACATGCGATATTCAGTACCAATGACTGAAAGCCCTTAATTTAGGGCACTATACGATCAAGTGATCGGGTTCATCGCACAATGCACAAACTGGGACATGTGGTGTGGCCTCTGTTTACCTTCTTTGAGCCATTGGGTTGGATGAGTACGAGCATGATGCAAGTTCTTTTCGTACATACAATATAATTTTGGATTCATCTGCTTTCATTTGTTTGGGTTTGGCGGGGGGATTTTCAAGATTATATTGTTCTAGGGCTTGCAACGCATCCCTCTATCGAGGCATCTATGGGAAATGATGGGTATAATGCCCATAATGGTCGCATATGGCGCACACATGATCGATGTGTAATGATTTCCCTTGGTTGTTCGTGACCTGTTCCTTTTTCTGGATTTCAAAGGTCGCGACATTTCTTTCAGTATGTAGAAGAGGTTTTAATTCTTCTAATTCTCGACAAATATTACTAGGACGACCTATGATATCAGAAAATGCGCAAGGTTGTAATTCCCCAAGTAACTTAGGGGTTTCAAATTTTTTCCATTTTTTTTGTTCCTCTTGGTATTGGCAGTTGGTGCCACTAAAGGTGTTTCTTTGACTGCTATGAACTCTTGGGGGGAAATATGAGTCATTCCTATAGAGGTAATGCCTGGGATTTCTAGCATGGCTGGAGGTACCAAATATCACACAGTTATTTCGAAAGCCATATTTGGCAATGTCATAGTTTCCATGACCTATTTTGATACAAAACCAACAAGGTGATGCAAAAATGGGGTCTGTGAAACGGCGTATGGTAGAAATGTCGTACCTGTGGCTTCTACATTTGTACTGTTGGTTTCTTCTTCTGCGCTAGTTTCGGTGTTTGATGAGATCATCATGCACACTGGTGCCCCCGTGATTTTGGGGACTCTCCTTGGTACAATAGGGGGATCTCTTAGGAATGAGACTAGGATAGATGATGGTTTGAATTGGCCTGGGAAAAACTCTGCATACTCTGTGAGCAATTACATGGTCTTATCTACATATGGTAGTACAACATCTAAAGTGGTCATGGGTTTCTTGTCATAGTACGTGAGCTGGTCGATGGTGATGATTTGATCATTGTGGGGGAACATCATCACCCTAAAGATAGAGGATGCAATAGTGATCATGGCATACATGTAACTCTGCCCAAGGAGTATATTGTAGTCTAGTTGTGCATCTAAGACCTCAATGTCTATAAGAACTATTTTTCTGGCCAGATTTACTAGGACATTTTGATAAAGACCAACGAGGGCTGACGGGTGTCCGTCGTATGCTCTAAGAATGATGTCAGATGGTTTTAATTCAGGTGCTCCTAACATTTTACAAACTTATTTGGACATGATACACATGGATTCTCCTTCATCCACAATGCATCGGTGTATGGTGATATTTTGAACTGAAACTGATATATGGAAAGGGACTAGAGAAGGAAGCCTAGACCTTGCCTTGTTTAGGTAAAAAACCATTAAGCAAGAATAAAAGGGGTCTATTGTGCCTAAGGAGAAAAGTAATGCCTTCCGCTGTGTTGGGCATGATTGCAAGACTTCCAGTGCTGACATGGCTACTGGATATTGAGCCAACTCATCCACTATACTATAGCTATGAGCAGCTTTGGAAAGATGTCCTGATCGCCTAGTTGGTCCTTTTACCATTCTTGGAAGAGGCTCAATAGGTAATTTAAAGATATTTAACGATAAAATAGGTGCACTCGTCATTGTACCTGATGGGTTGGTATCTGGGGGAGTTTCATTGTTCTTATTCCGTGTTTGGAAGACCAATTCTTCTCCAGCTATGTAGATTTCGTGGCTGCTCCCTTCGATATCATTTTGGGGTGGTTTTTGTCCCTGATTATTAACTAATCCTGGGTGGGGGAAATGTTCCTGAATTTCCATAGGCTTTTAGGTAGGTCCCCCTTGTCCTTGGTTACCCTGAAGCTTTTTCAATTCGGGCAGTTCGGGACAGTGGTGAGTGTAATGCCCATACTCACCACATATGGCACAAGTGTGATTTTTCCTTAAACTGGGTCTCTTGTTTTGCCCTTGGGAGTTATTACTTGGCTCCTAGGTTTGATTTCGATTGGTTTTGCCCACAGTCTGAGACCATGGGGGCGTTTTTTATTATTGCCCCCTTATCCAGGATCTCCCTTTTTCTCTTTCCTTGTATTTTTCTTTGTAGCATTTGAAGGATTATTTCCATTTTCCTAAACATAAGATTATCATTGTTGAGCCTTGGATGGTTGCACAAGATTCACCGATGCATTATTTTGTGTTGGTGATGGATTTTCTGCAGGAAAAAGGTATTATTGGTTCCCCTATCAGTGGTTGGTGTAAGGTTGTTGGGGTGGCTCTCTTGTATCAGAATTCCTAGATGAGTGTTGGTTCCCCTGCAGGGGGGATATGACCCTCCCTAATGTTGATGATATGGAATTTTCATGTTCGTCATGTTCTGTAGAGGTGCATGGTGACTTTGGTGGTAGTCAGGTTGTGATACGTTCTGAGTAGAATCATAAGAGTATCCTGGGTACTAATAATTGCTACTTAGTTGAATTTGGGCTAAGGACCCTATCAAACCATCGACAGCATTGGATGCGCCTATTAATTCTCTATCAGTTTGCAAGCGTGGGGTGTTTAGTAGGACATTGTAAATATATCTTGATTGGGTGTAAATGAGTTCAAGTTGTTGGGCTTTGCTAATGGCGTCTTCCTCTAAGGTTGGTTTATGCATCGTCACGTCTTTTGAAATCTTAGCGGTGAGGGTTTTCAAAAATAAGTCCAACAACACCCTATCGTCAAGTTTGGCTTTACATAAACTATGATGTCATCGCCATTTGTAGAGATGGTCCAATATATGGACGACTGTTGTTTTTCTGAATGTGTTAGAAGTTCCATTCTCAAGTCATGATGAATGTGGAGTTGGAAATATGTGAGGAATGTTGTAGCAATGGTGCTAAAGGTTCCATGCGATGCAGGTGGTTTCTCGACATACCATTCACCGCGGGTCCCTTGAGGTTGTGTTGAAATAATCTCAGCCGAGTGGTATCATCAATGATACTATTTGATGAACACCACACATGGAAAGTCATTATATTATTTCTGGGGTCTTCTGCTTGCTTCCCTTCAAATTTTGGTATATCAAAAGGGAGCTTTGTGGGCATGGGGGACCAATTAAGGCCATGTGAAATGGGGCATTCATTAAATTTTTTAGATTTGGAAGTGTTGGGCCTCAAATATGCCCATGTTCTCATCATGCAATATCACCATTCATGCCCTAAAATCCTAGGTTTTTAGCCCATGTTGTACCCTAATGTTGACCGGATAAATCAATCTTGTAGACAAGATCGATCTCCCTAGTGTTAGAATACAATCTAGCAACAAACGAACAACTAAGTTTGTCTTTCTCTAAATATATTCGTTTTACAAGTAAATGCTATGAAGGTGTCGATCCTACCTTATATCCAAATGCTTATTTCCAACCGTATTTCTTCCGTCGCATCAGTAGTTCTTCCATCACAACAATAGTTCTTTCGTTGCAACAACAGTTCTTCCATCACAAAAATAGTTATTTCGTCGCAACAATAGTTCTTTCGTCGCAACAAAGTGTCGTCTTCAAAAGACCTGCAATCATAAACAAGAAAATATTAAATAGCACCTGTATAAAAAATAATTATAAAACATACCTATCATAGTGATAAAGGAATATATGAAATAAACGATCAAACAATAGCTTATTTAAATAAACAATCGAACGACAATTTATTGAGAAAAACAAAACTTGATTGTATTAATCTTAAAATAACAGAAGAAACTTACAACCTTAGCCTTGATGTTGAACAGGCTTTCCTGGGGTCCGAAGCAAGAGTCTCCTCTACTTTGATAAGTCTTGAACTCTTCCTCCAGGAGCACATAGAGGTATGTGATCTTTCCTCACAAAAGATCAGCAGAAAGAAGTCTAAATCTCAACAGCACTTCACCTCAATCACACACTAAAGCTTCAACTCCATTTGAGGCTACCCAATGCCTTTTTTTATAGAGAAGATGAGGAGGTTAAGGTTCCACCTATGAAGGGATAGAATGCTCCTTCAAAGGGATAGGCTCCTCACATCAAGGGGTTAGCTCCTTAAGGTGTGGAATGCATGAACCTTACTAGAGCGTACTCATCCCCAAAAAATCTCATCCAAAAGCTTCTAGAATTGACCAAAAATCAACTTTTTAACTTTAATTCTCACCCTTTTGACTTTGACAGGGGGTACACAGGCATTAAATAGAGAAACTGTGTTCTAGAATGCAGTTTTTCTTCACATTACCTGCGTACCCTAGCCAGGAACGCAAGTAAGCTTCACATTACCTGCATACCCAGGGTTTTGGAGCTTTTTAGGGTTTTTTTCTCCTGTTTTAGGGCTTGACATGAGGATTAGAGGTTGTAAGACTTGCAGAGGAGGTAAGTATGAGTGACAATGAGCTCATACAGTTAGCAAAATGTCAAGGTGATAGTTTTTAGTGCAACAAATTTCCCCCTAAAGTGCGAAGTCTGGAATAGATGAAGATGAAGTCTGTCATATATGAAGAGTGAAGTATTTTATCATTTCAAGGATCATCCTATGGACACCCCAGTCAGAACTTGTAAAAACATTCAATGCAAAATATATATATGTAAACATATCATCACTGAGGTAGGCATTCCCATACTCAGATCAAAACTAACTAGAAAACTGCTTTAAACTGTTCTGATACATGAATGATTTTCAATACATCAACAGTATAGACGTGTGTAGACACAGTATGTATGCAGCCATATGTTTATGAATATTCCACTATATAAATGAATAACAAAATTCCTCGCAACCTGGATGGTAGAAACTAGATCCAAGGTCTTGATTTCTGTTTCTCGAACCAATACGATTATATCCATGTGAATAAATGTGTCGAAGTCGAACATGGTAGAAACCACTTGATTAACAGTCAATAATGTAAAATTTTAACAAGTGTGAGAGTAACCACTAGTAATGTAAATGGCTCTCAAAGTACTCAATACAATCCATGAAATGTGAATGAATGAGCTGAAGTCGAACATGTCACGGAATCATTGGATTGAAGGTCAATGATGCAACCTGTCGTCGAAGGCGAGAAACCTGCCATTGAGGCATGCATATTCAAGGTACTCACGATTTCTGGATCAACTTCTTAGATAATGAGCTGTCGTCAATAGAAAGTGATCCGTCATAGACAAGCCCAAAACACGAAATCATAGATCAATTTTTGAAGAAATATATTGGCAAGGACTGACTCAGGGATGGTCAAAATGGAAGACAAATATTTTGCAAATGAATGGTTTGTTTGAACTATCCTCTTGAACACATAACGACACTGCAGATGGTTTGGTGACAATTGACCCAAAGCTAATACCCAGAAACTGGCTGAATACTTTCAATATGGTTTGATTAACTGCTAGGTAAAGGATTTTCCCGACCTAGGTGAACAAAAGTGTCGTGTTCAAGAGTGGTTAACGGTTTTCCGAATGATCAAAATGTAACAAACAGGTTCGTTTTTCTCTCTTTTCCCCCACCATTTATGGCAAGTACCTCTTTATTTTTGACAAGCTTGAGGAGGATAACATTTGCTTGTTTATAAGCTCATCCTTCAGATGATTCCAACTTAGTTTAATATTCGAACCCTAAGAAGGAGTGGTTCGTTCCTGCTTAAAAATTGAACAAGTCCTTTACTGTTGAATTTTAACAAGTCCAGTATAGGAGAAACTCAGTGATTTTCAATTTTAGGGAGTCAGAAGAAAAACTTAAGAAAACTCCGTGGGTGTCCTTTTTCGTAAATTTAGTCTCTTGAGCCCGAAAAGGGATAAAATAATGCAGGAGAGAACTCTATTGACCGTAATTAGTCAACGTATACATTTTTCGTAAATAGTCCATTTCAGTCCGTAAAAGGGATAAACTTATACTGAAAGGATGATCATTCATTTACTTTAACGAGTTCGAATAATCAAGTGCTCGGCTATATTTTCAATTTTCAAGAGTCTGAAAAGAGCTAAAAAAAGGACTCCAGAGTTTCGCTTTTTTGTAAATTTTTGAAAGAGTCCAAAAAAGTGATAAAAGTATGCTCTTTATTGAAAAAATGATCAGTTTTACCGAAAAATCCAATATTCTGCACAAAAACTCAAAACAATTACACATACCTGTTTAAGATAAGTAAAAATGTTTTCCAAATTACCTTTTTCAAGTGAAAAATAAATAAATTAAAAATTCATTTATTCGAAAAAAATTATAAAAAGGATTTTTCTATTTTTACTATTTGAATTCAGAGTGAAAAAGTGAGAGCCTTTGGATAAAAAATAAAAAAAAAATTCCTGTGAAGATTTTGGAAAATCCATTCATCGGAATCATAAAACGTCAGCTCCAAGTAATCTGTATAAATTCTGGACCATATGAGGGCCCAATTTGATCTCCTGATATGGCTAGTGAACAGGTGGGACACACAGGACCAATGTTTCTTGTTTGGCGGCCACCGGTTCGAAGTCAAGCTGGAGGACATATATTTTTTGACTGGTTTGTCCAAGAGGGGCGGACACTTATCTCTATTTGGGACTAGACCAGGTGGCCAGTCTGTTGCTAGTCTCAAAGAAGATTTTTTCAATGGTTGAGTAGACCCCAAGGATAAACGGATAGATATCAAAACTATCACCCGTCCTGAGTTCAAATTTATTGTCTTCACTGTTATTAGACTGTACAGGAGTGCAGCATTACGTGTTGCCAATCTCATGGCGAGGGAATTGATGTTGTTAGATTTCTGTCGGCATATTTTCGTTGGTTGAACAACTAACTCTTTGTCATTAAGGATTTTCCATACGTCGGGATGGACTACCGCGGTGACAGAGACATGGCTTTTCCTCCAGGAGAGCAATGGGATGATTCAAGTAAAAATCATTTTCAACACTTTCTAAGTCCCAATTTTTTTGTATTTTAAATCGTCCAACACAAGACGATGTATAGTTTGAAACACACTTCTATGCTATGATATATCACTATTACTGGCTATCTGTGTACATGTTATTGAATGTTGTTTAATTTATTGTTTTGATTATTGCAAATGTCTATTTATCATACTAGAAGCGACTGCATCTGCTAATGTATTTAAATGTCTTGGAATATGTTGATATTCAATGTAATCAAATTCACGTTCCTAGCGACGAACTCTCAAAAATAACCTTAATAATACTGGATTCTTAATGGAATACACCCTGTTAAGCTGTAATACAACTAGTTCGGAGTCCAACCTAACAATCAAGCTCTGAATCCCAAATGAGACAGATTCAGATAATAATTCAATCATTGCACTACACTTTGCAATGTTATTCGTTGTTTGACCAAGGCTTACCCCATGCATAGACACTAACTCGTCAGAGGGTGAATAGATAACCCAAGCTACGGAAGAAATGTTCCGTGTACTACGACAAGCACCATCAACAAAACCAATGTATGTCTGAAGAGACGTCGACATCTGCAATATCAAGAGTAAAACTCAGATAAGTAGGAATAGTGATAAGAGCACACTCTAAACTAGGCATGCTTTCCTAATCTAAAACACACCAACAGTAAAGAAACTAATCTAATCAAGAATCTCCACACCAAATTTAAGCATAATATCTCTTCAGATAAATCCCATTTATGGGTTTATCTAAAGGTACACCATCGAAATTTATCATCTCATAAGCCCCTTTTGCCATTTTTCGCTTAACAATGAAAGGACCATGCCACATAGGCACGAATTTTCTATCCCCTAGCTTATTGTTGGCTTGATTGTACACTAAAACTAGGTCTCCTTCTTAAAAATTACGAGGTGTAACATTTCTATCGTACTGAGCTTTTATTCGTTTGACATGAGCTTTGTTTTCTAATGCAGCATTTCTTCGATTCTCATCTAGTTGAGCCAAGTAAAAAAAACGCTTCTCCTCTTCAGAAGTAGTTGGGAGTAATTTTATGGCTAATTTTAATGACGAAATTTCGCATTCAATAGGTAACATAGCTTCCAAACTGTAAACCAATTGAAAAGGAGTGAAACTAGTTGATGTTTTTACTGAGGTCCGATATGCCCAAAGTGATGAAAATAACATGGAATTCCAATTCGATTTATGAATACCAATGATTCGTTTAATCATAGTGACCAAAAATTTATTGATAGCTTCAACCAGACCATTAGCCTGCGGGTAAAATGGAGTAGAAATATCGTGGCACATGCCAAGTTTATCTGTCAGTTCAGTCATCATGATATTTCGAAAATGACTTCCATGATCTGTAATAATGGCTTGAGGAACACCGAATCTAGTAATTATATGATTGAACACGAAAGTTGCATCAGTCTTGCCATCTGTCAAAAATGTAGGCATTGCCTCGGCCCACTTAGTAAAATAATCTATTGCTAAGATAATATACGCATGCCCCCCGACCGAGTGAGGGTTACATGTAATAAGGTCGATACCCCACTTTGGAAAAGGACCGACATCAATTATAGAGTGAAGAGGAGCAAGTGGTGCATGCATTTTATTATCAAAGACCTGACAATTGTGGCATTTCCGGACTGCATAGATACAATCTTTGAATAAGGATGGCCAGAAATAACCAGCACACAATATCTTTTGGGTTGTGGCATACCCAGACATATGACCGCCACATGCTCCAAAATGGCAGTCATTTAGAACCTTTTCAGCTTCTTCATGAGTAAGACAACGTCGAAAAATAGAATCCGCTCCGCGACGATAGAGTGTATCACCAATAATATTGTATTATTGGGATTGGAAACGTATTTTCCGTCGCTGAGATCGTGAGATTTCAGGGCGAAAATATTGGGTTTGGAGATAAAAAAATAATATCTCCATACCAAGGATCAAGAGTACTAATCAGAAACAAGGATTTGTCCACAATGGGCTGCTCCACCACAGTCTCAGTATCAGTAGACGGGAAATCACACATCAGTTCTACAAAAACCAAAGATTTCTTTGCCTTGGATTTTTCAAATTCCAAGTCAAATTCCTGCAGGATAACTATCCATTTGGAATACTTGCCCCCTAGCAATTGTTTGGTCAAGATGTACATCATAGGGTTACAGTCAGAATGACTGTGGTTTTTCATAATAAGATGTAGTGATGAAATCTTTGGACAGCTTGAAAAACTGCCACGGCCAATTTCTCCACATGCATGTATTTGATCTCAGTCGGATGCAGATTTCAACTAAGATAGTAAATCACACGTTCATTGTTGAATTCATCTTCTTGATCTAAAACCATCCCAATGGTGGAATGAGAAGCGGCGAGGTACAAAAAATAGTCCTAGTTGTAATTTTGAGGATGCAGTAATGGTGCATGGGTCAACGCGTGTTTGAGTGCATCAAAAGATTGATTAGCGATCTCATCCCAAAAGAATGGAACATTCTATTTTAACAACCTGGTAAAACCCTTTGTTAACTCGACATAGTTAGGAATGAAATGACGTAAAAAAATTTCTTTCCCTTGCAAAATTTGGAGTTGGTGTAAAGTTGAAGGAGGAGGTAGATTGAAAATAGCTTCAACCTTCGATGAATCAACGCGAATGCCTGCTTTCGAAACAATAAATCCTAGTAAGTGACCCAATTCTACACAAAAAACACATTTGTGTGGATTCAGCCAAATTCAATAATGCCTACATCTCATAAATATAGCTCGTAAATGAGTGAGATGATTGGCTCTACGCGATGAATGAGCAGGTAAATCATCGAGATAAGGCTGCACAATGTGCTTAATGTCATGAAATGCGTAAGACATAGCCCTTTGAAAATTTGCCCCAGCATTCTTTAAGCCAAAAGGTAATTTGCAATAAGAAAATGTCCCCCATGGACAAATGAATGTTGTTTTAGGTTGATCATCAGGGAGTATGTTTATTTGATTGTATCCAGAAAAACCATCCATAAAGGAGAACATTTCACTGCCGGCACAATCATTAATTATTTGATCGATATAGGGGGTTGGATAATTTTCTTTAGAACAAGCTCGATTAATATCCCTATAGTCGATACATACTCTTATCGTTCCTTGTTTTTTATTAACAGGAATAATATTCGATACCCAATTGGTTAAAGGAATTGGATAAATGAAACCTGCATGAAGTAATTTCTCAACTTCGGCTTTGATAATAGCAGCTTTTCTCGGATGTATCTGACGTAAGCGTTGTCAGACAGGTTTTTCATCCGGGTAAGTCTTAATTTCATGTATAACAATTGATGGATCAATTCCTAGCATTTCTTCATATGAACAGGCAAACACATCACACAATTATTGAAATAGGGCTTTATAAGTTTGTATTTCATCGTCCGTACAGGAAGCACCTATATGAATGTTTTCAATTATTCCAGGCTTAACTGAAATGTCAATAGGAATTGTTCGAGAGATATTTTCCAAATTTAAATCAGAATCAGGATTTTGGAATGGATTTTGTGGTTCTTTGACATATTCAGTAGTAAAAATAGAAGAGAAATCATTGTCAAAATGATCCAGCTCAGGTAAGAACGAAGATCGGTGATGTAGATCTTCCCATGGTAAATCGTCAACAAACAAAAGTTCACGAATCTGCTCATCAGTATGAACAAGATCAGGAAATGTCATTGTGGCTAAGCTAGATATAGAAATTGATTCCTCATGGATCACATTCATTGGATCAGTTGCAGTTGAAGAAGGATCAGAAAGCGACTGTACAGCCTGATATGCAATTTCAAAGGGACTCAAAGGCATCGTGCCATCAAATGAATCCACCTCGAAATCAAAAGGTACGATCCAAGGATCATCAAAAGTAATAGTATTTGATGAAATCATATGAATATTTGCAATATGAGGTGATACGTTAGGAGCAGGAAAGGAAAAAGTTCCTAGTAAACCAGAATCTTTAATCAAACCTATGCCAACATCCTTGTAAGGGATAGCCCTTTTATCGATGTGTTGGATAGTTTCTGTAGAGGCTGGATCGGATGAGAAATAAGTGAGCTGGTCTATTGTAACGATCTTTCCTTGATGTGGAAACTTGATAAGCCGAAAGACCGATGAAACAACAACAATCATAGCATAAGACCAACTGTGACCCAAGAGAAGGTTGTAATCTAGAGGGGCATCAACCACCTCCACATCTAGATTTATGGTTTTGCCTTCGACCCCTATAGGTAAATCCTGCAAAATACCAAAAAGGATGGAACCCTCGGCCATCAAAAGCGTTTAGAATTGTAGTAGATTGATTGAGTGTAGGATAACCAAGCGATTTCCAACACTGGATCGACATAATACACATAGAAGCCCCTTCATTAATCACATTCCGAAAAATGGGTCTGTTTTTTACTAATACTGGAATCTGGAAATCCATTTGGTGGGGTAGGAAGGGTGTACTATTCTCTAAATCGAAGATTATTAGGTTTGAATCCTGAATATCGACAGCTCCTATGGCAGACAAAATTAATTTACGCTGTGCTGGGCACAATTGCAACACTTCCAAAGCCGACATTGTTGAAGGGGAAATAGCTAAGTCCTCAACAATGTTGTAATTCTGAGCAGCTCTCACATGTGGATTGAAAGCTGATTTATGAAGTACACCTTTAGCAGTCGGTTTGATTACTAGGTCTGTATTGGGTTTCTCGATCTGTAGTGGATCAGAAACAGGAGGAGGTGTAGTTGATGTGTTTGAATTAGAAGATTCTGCTTCATTACCATCAACAGGAATTTTACTACCATAATCTTGCAATCACATCGCAATCCTGACATGAGACATCGTCAGAATGGGCTCTTCTAAGGCGTTCGAGGTAGAACCAATCATATTACTATCTTGAGTAGGAAAAGGATCCTTCAATACAGCAGGTTGTTGAGAACCTTTAATGAACTTCGAAACCTCCGCTCGATGTGGGCATTCTTTGGTAAAATGATCCTCGTCGCAAATGAAACAAGGATAGTGAGGTTTTCTTTTTTCGTCATTAGATTAATTTTTATCTGTTTTATCTTTTTAATTTTGTTTGTTTTTATTCTTCCCCTTCTTTTTACCGCCAGATTTAGATTTGGTCGTAGATGACTCTACGACATGAATATCGGCAGAAATTTCAGCGAAAGATTCTCCTGTCGAGGAATCAGGTAAAGTTATTATAGGAGAAGATTTCTTTGAAGATTTATTCTTACTTTTAGTACTAACTGAACCAATCATACCATCAACGGCATGAGACCCTGAAGGAGCTGCAGTTATTTGACCTTGTTTTGGGAGATCAGGGATTTTTTCATGTAAAGTACCTGACTGTGTGTAGACGAGGTCAAGGTACTGATCTTGAGCAATGACTTTCTCCTCAGTAACAACTCCTCCCTTAGCTACATCTTCAGTGATTTTGGGTAATAATTATTTAATGAACCATTCCGCCAAAATTTGATCCGGAATGAAAAATTTCACCAAATGCCTTCGACGTCGCCATTCATGAATATGATCAGAAATATATGTGGATGTTGATTGTTTTAGTGAAGTCAATAGTTTCGTGCCATTGTCGTATCTGACAGGCAACTGAAAATGAGTTAAGAAAGCATTTGCTAACTGATTTTAATTATTAAAAGAGCCTCATGGTAACTCAATGTACCATTTGGTAGCAAGACCAATAAGAGTTCGTTGAAAAATACGTAAGCGAATTGAATCATCAATTATTGAATTAGATGCACACCAGAGGTGATAAGTCATAACGTGATTTGACGGATCCTCTCCTGAATTACCCTTAAATTTCGGTATATCACTGGGCAACTTATGTGGCATTGGCAGCCAATACGGATGATAGTAAATTGGATCATTCGTAAGGCATGACAAATCAGGTAAATCCAAAGTTGCAATAAATGGTAACTGATGGTTAGGGTTGCAAAAACCTTGAGTAACAAGAGAAGTTCTAGGAGGAGGATGCCCATGATAACTGGGAATCGGATTTGCATTAGGAATGGTATAACCTCCCAGGAAACCAGGATTAACCGGACCAAACTGTGGTTTTTGAGGCTGTTGATAAGTATAGCCAGGATACGGTTGATAATGATAAACTGGGTTTTGTGCAATGGGACCGAATTGATACTGTCCCTGGTATGGTTGATATGTGAATTGCAGTTGACTCGTGACAATCGTACTTGTACCAGCTTGTCCTGTAGGTATCTAGACCGAAGTCTGAACTGTAGGTCCTGACTGGGGTACAGAGACTTGAGGAATTTGCACGGATGCAGGGATAGAAGAAACCGGAGCTACAGATACTCCAGAAATAGGTGTTATAGGTTGAATAGACATTGTAGTAGTTGCAGCAGTTTGAAGCAGTGTCTGAGGTGTACTAGGCCCAGGCTACTGAACAGAACCAGGTGCAGGGATTTGAATGGTAGGCTGGACAAGTTGCTGGGTTGGACCAGAAACCAAAGGTTGTCCAGGTTGACAAGGTAATTGCTCATTAGGTTGCATATTCTGTTGAATTTGGGATGGATCCCACACCATGTTAATTCTAGGGTATTGTCCCGTAAAAGGTTGAATGTAAGGACCATTGCCTGGTTGGACGTAGGGTTGATAATTAAGAGGTAAATTTCCATCTCCTTGTACAAATGATTGACCAGAAGGTGGTTGGAAACCTTGAGTTGGGTACTGACCTTGAGGTTGATAACCCTGAGTCACGTACTGAATTTGGGGTTGATAAGGACCCTGAGGGATATATTGAGTCTGGGGTTGACCCTGGGGTATGTACTGTCCTTGAGGTTGATAACCTTGAGGTATGTACTGTCCTTGAGGTTTTTCTCCAAAATAATATTGTGCGACAGTTTGTCCAGGGAAAAAATTACCTTGAGGTTGCCCCCCAGGTGGTAACTGACTGCCTTGAGGTTGCCCCCCAGGCGGTAACTGACTACCTTTAGGTTGCCCCCCAGGCGGTAACTGATTTCCCTGAGGTTGTCCCCCAGGCGGTAACTGACTACCTTGAGGTTGAGGATTTGGAATATTACCAGACATCATAAATATTTTCTCTACGTTCGAAGTTTTAGTTTTAATTCCATTAAGACCATATGATAATACTTGTTCAGTCGGTTGAGGAGTTGCTCCTGAGAAAGTACCAGAAAGAGCCTGATACCCCGAAGGAACAGAAGGACCACCATGTAAAAATGCTTCCGGTGTTTGGGAAAACATAGATGACTCTCCTAACATGATTGATGAAGGATAGTAACCTCTGGGTGTAGGATGAAAAGGAATTCGAGGTGGTGAAAAAGCAAGACCCGAGTTTTTTAAAAAGTTTGTCAAAGATAAATACCAAGCGTCACTCCTAATAGGGTTGTAGAAAATGGATTCACGTTCCCTAAGATTCAAAGATTGTGGAGATTCAGGAAGAGTTACTTCTTCATCTAGACTTGCAATTTCTTCAATAGAAATGAGGTCAGATGGAAGATCTTTAGTAACAATATTTCTTACCCTAGGTGAACCAGGATCACTAGAAGTTGGAGTAATAAATCCTGAGGATGTTTCCAAAATAGAAGATTCAGTGTGAGGTTCAAAAATTTCAGGTTCTTCAGCTAGTTCACTGGAAGGAGAAATACTACCAGTAACTTCAGAAACTAAAATCGGCTCTTGAATATGCTCTGTTGTGGGTATTTGATGATCAGGATGAACAACTATAGATGAACTTCCGACTTCTGTTGATCTAATTCTATTGCTACTAGATGATACTAGAGCACGCAGCCCTTCAAGTTCACTTGGTGTATACTCAGGGGTCTTCCCCTGAAGTCTCCGGGAATGTCTCGGTAATTCTGCCACGATTAAATATTAATCAATCACACGCAAATAAAGATAATTTCAATAAAAACACCTAAAGTATCTAAAGAAACAAACAGCTGAAGCACACGCCTAAAAAATCTAAGAGTTCAAACCACGCACAAACAATAACTTCCCGTACTAAAAACACTAGTTGGTGATGAAATCCAACTTAGTAGAAGTTTAATATAGAAAGGGAAGTTGGAACAATTACCCCGACAACCTGCTTAATGAAACAGACTGGCACAAGTTTTTTCACAAAACCATCTCACGTGAAGAAAACCCCCCAGAGAGTCCAAGTGAGTCTAGTTGACGTCTGCTCCAGGTACAGTGAGATCTTTCCTTCACCGTCACCTTAGGAAATAATCTTAAGTTTATGGACACTAAGGTTACCAACAGTAACAAATACAACTGGGGGAACAGTGTACGATCCGATTCCACGCGCAAGGGAAAAGTAACAAAGCTCAATCCCCTTGAACGCTCCTCGACATGGTTAATATGAGGTTTACCAACAAGTGACCCCAGGCTCCTCGACAATGGTTAATCTGAGGTTTACTGTTTGTAATGCGCGCAAATCTTCTATCTTTCCCAATGGAACAGAATTGATTGTCTCAAAGGTTCAGACATGATCTCATGATTAACTCCTTTAATAAAAGCTTCCCAGATTGTACCAATTACAATTGGATTTATTTCCTACCGCAAGATTTATCTACTTGTTTGTTTTTACTATCTTGGAGAGTTAATTACTCCCTACTCCAAGATACTAGCCTAAGCTATATTGGTGATAAGAGCCCTAGAAATAGAAAAGATTACTAGATCAATTTTAATTAAGCGTTGTTTTTATAGGTTGTTCTTTAATTCAATAGGTATGGAAATGAAACTTTGATGGTGTGAAGACTCAACTTCCAAATACACTAAAAAATGCACCTAAAATGATAAACAATTCGTTTTTCTTTCAATGAAATTCTAGCTAAAGAAAGAGTTTGAGAATGCAATTTCTTTAAGAGACAATTCTTTCTTTGAACATGAAGAATAAATGAAAAGAAAATCTTTTTGTTTTTTCAATAAGAACTCAAAAAGAGACAAATAATCAATGCTCACAATAAATCCCTTTCTCTTTCAAAAATCGAAACTACAAAAAACAACTTTTCTTTCAAAAGAAATTTACAAGACACTCAAAACTATGAAAAACTAATTTTGAGATCTACAAACTTTGAAAATCTAATTGAATAAAAGCTTTAATTTTTTTTTTTTTAGAATGTTTTTCTTAGTTATTCAGTAAACTAAGGATTCATTTGCCCAGAATAACAAATAAATCAAAAAACATCCAGATATGTTTTCTTTTGTAAAAATGAAATTCAGAACTTATAACGAAGTTTGTTCAAAGATTTGCAAAGAGAAAACTAGATCTATTTCTCAAAAAGAATGAATTTCACAACCAAGTCAGACTCATCAAGAAGATAAAATATACCAAGGTGATCTAAGGCACTTTTAAGCTTCTAATCTTTGGGTCACTACAAAGACAAAGCGAAAACCACTCTCAAAATGAAAAACTTCTAGAAAATCATTCAAAACAAACGTGCTATGAAACTCATTCACAAGAGATTTTTGACAGAAAACATACAGATTTGGGAAGATACTAGGAATTCTAAATCAAATCTAAACTAAAATGAAAGAAGAAATCTAAGTTTTTCAAGACTTTTAATAGGGTCTGCAACAATGTGCGGTCCCCAGAAAATTTCAAGAAAAACAAAAAAAAAAACTTCAAAACTTTTCAAAGCAAAGCAAATCTAAGTTACCCAAGCCCGTACAAATCAATCAAAAATTTTAAAAAAAAGCATTTTCTCAAATCAAAACAAAGGAAAATCAAAACAAGTTCTTTCCCCAGCGGAGTCGCCAATTTGTTGGCTGGACAAATCGATCTTGCGGACAAGATCGATCTCCCTAGTGTTAGAAGACAATCTAGCAACAAACGAACAACTAAGTTTATCTTTCTCTAAATATATTTGTTTTACAAGTAAATGCTATGAAGGTGTCGATCCTACCTTAGATCCAAATTCTTATTTGCAACTGTAGTTCTTCTGTCGCATAAGTAGTTCTTCCGTCACAACAATAGTTCTTCCGTCGCAAAAAGAGTTCTTCCATCGCAACAATAGTTCTTTCGTAGCAACAATAGTTCTTTCGTCGCAACAATAGTTCTTTCATCGCAAAAAAGTGGTGTCTTTTTAGTCACTTGAAAGTGTCTTCTTCAAAAGACCTGCAGTCATAAACAAGCAAATATTAAATAGAACCTGTATAATAAATAATTATAAAACATACCTATCATAGTGATCAAGGAATCTATGAAATAAACGATCAAACGACAGCTTATTGAAATAAACAATCGAATGAAAATTTATTGAGAGAAACAAAACTTGATTGTATTAATCTTAAAATAACAGAAGAACCTTACAACCTTAGCCTTGATGTTGAACAGGCCTTCCCGAGGTTCAAAGTAGGAGTCTCCTCTACTTTGATAAGTCTTGCACTCTTCCTCCAGGAGCACATAGAGGTATGTGATCTTTCCTCACAAAAGCTCAGCAGAAAGAAGTCTAAATCTCAACAGCACTTCACCTCAATCACACACTAAAGCTTCAACTCCCTTTGAGGCTACCCAATGCCTCTTTTTACAGAGCAGATGAGGAGGTTAGGGTTCCACCTATGAATGGATAGAATCCTCCTTCAAAGGGATAGGCTCCTCACATCAAGGGCTTAGCTCCTTAAGGTGTGGGATGCATGAACCTTACTAGAGCGTACTCATCCCCAAAAAATCTCATCCAAAAGATTCTAGAATTGACCAAAAATCAACTTTTTAACTTTAATTCTCGCCCTTTTGACTTTTATAGGGGGTACACAGGCATTACATAGAGAAACTGTGTTCTGGAACGCAATTTTGCTTCACATTACCTGCGTAACCTAGCCAGGAACGTAGGTAAGCTTCACATTACTTGCGTACCCAGGGTTTTGGAGCTTTTCAGGGTTTTTTCTCTTGTTTTAGGGCTTGACATGAGGATTAGAGGTTGTAAGACTTGCAGAGGAGGTAAGTATGAGTGACAATGAGCTCATACAGTCAGGAGAATGTCAAGGTGACAGTTTTTAGTGCAACACCTCCTTGGTCTTGCCAAAGTATTCATGTGTGACCACCATCTCCTATCATGTATGGAAGATTCCTCTCCAAATGAGATTGTCTTCTGATTCTTCATAATCAAGGATTTACCTCCTTACTCCATGATGGCGTCATTCTTCATCCTTGCAGCATATTTTCTCAGTGCAGTATGAGATGAGAGAATGGATAATGGTGATAATGGATCAATATTTCCCCTCTCCCTAAGCTTTCCCAATACTCTCATCACTGTAGTATGGTCCTCTAATGCTCCCTCTCTTCTTGGATCTATGAATTAAGCATCAATGCATGAAACATATTTCACCAACTCTGAATCAGGTGGTCTCCCAGGTGGTTTACCACAAGATAATGATGTCTCATGGTTCATTCCCATGTGCATAACAGATGGGATCATCATATCACTGCTTCCATTGCACAATTCTATCTATGATTTTTGTGTGGAAGTATCATGATAATGGGGTATCACTCTTAAGGATGCAAGAGTGCCTCTAGTTGGAGAAATTTCCCCATATTTTCTTCCATGTAATAATGGATCACCTCCTGTCATGTCAGCGTTGTGATCCTTCCTGTGTTCTTCTTCTCCTACCTTCTGCAAGATCTCACAGTCTAAGGTGCTTCCTCTAGATGTATTTAACCCATGAACACCCATCATCTCTTTGGTGTCAAGAGTTTTAACCTAAAAGGAATGATCTAGCATGGTGTGTGTTACCAAAACTGTATGCAATGTTGGAACACACTTCCTCCATTCTTTTGTCTCCTTGTATATCATCATAGACACATGATGCTCATGTTATTCATGTGTAACATCCCTTGGATGCTGATCCTTTGGGGCTTCTTGCAAAGATACAAGAGCCCTTCTAGTGGAAGCAATTTCTTCACCTCCATCTCCAAATAGAAGTAGATCTCCTCTTGCTGTCACAGCACTGGAGGATCTTTCCAGCTCTTCCTCCTCCTTCTCCTCATCAATGGAGAATACCTCGTCATTAAGAGACCTTTTTTCTTGATCTCCTCTTGAAAGAGGAATCCTCATGTCTTCCTCTTGAGAAGAAAATTCTTGTTGAAGTGGGGCCTTTGCCCTTGGAAAAGCATGTAGCAGATCTTGAACCCCCTCAACAATGTTCTGAAATGGAGTTGGCTTCATGGATCCTTCCAACTCATGCAAAGGTTATAAATTCTTGGGCTTGGGTTTCTCACCCAAGGAAGTTTTAGATTGCTTAAAATCAAATATTTTCACTAACCTCCTAGTGAACTTTGCATAAGTGGAGATATTTGCATTTTTCAATGAAGAAGATTCCAATAACCACCAGGCATAAGCCTTACCTTGGAGATGCAACGATGATACTCTTATGCCTTCTTCTTCTGAAACTTAATGTAGCTGGAAATAAGTTTCTAGCTTCCTTACCCAAGACTTGGCTGAGCTCTGAAGTGATCCATCAAAAGTAGGTAGAAAGAATCTACCCAAAGTGTGTTGCATGCACCCTCTTCTTCTATTGTATTTGTTGGATCTTCTCTCTTCTTTAAGTTGACAAAACTCTTGGAAGCGTAGATGCTCCCTGAATCTTCTAGACTGAGATTCATATTCTTGGAGATAGTCACCAAGAGTCTCCTCCTTTGGTGTCTCTCCTTTTGCTTCTTCTCTTGCTAGGAATGTAGGCATGCTACAACGTTGTAGATATGATTGTGTGGTTGAATTCTCACACACATAATATGAAGGAATAGGGCTTTCTTCATGTGAAAATCACACATAATATGAAGGACTAGGGCTTTCATTCCCCTGATTTCTCTTTTCAGCTCATGCATAGTTTGGAACAAATTTTTTGAAAACTCTTTCCCTTCCATTCTTCCAGATAAAGAGGTTTTACCCTTGTCTTCTTTGTCTTCTGTGTAATCAATCTTCTTCTTATGTCTTCTCCTTTATTGAAAATACCTATTGGCTTCTTAGAATGCACAGGCTATGCCAAGATGATTGCTCTGATACCATTGTAATATTCCCAATTGGGAAATGCAACAATAATAAACAGTTATGCAGACTCAAATAACGCAGATCATCTAAGTAAGAGAAGGAGGCCAATATGGAGACCCTTCTTTAAAATTTACAACAAAAAATCAGATGTACAATGAATCCCATGAGATGTATAAGAGAAAATAGAAGTCTCCAATGAAGAAAATTCCTCAAAAAGAGGTGAAAAAACCATACATATGAGTAGAAACTACCTTGACATAGTTTTTTTTATTAGGCTGCAATAGCTGTTGATTAAAACTTAGATCTAGAGCAAAATAATGCATGAAAGGTCAAATTTATGACAGATCCATACACTATAAAGACTCTTCTTCAAATACCCTTTGGGGTTTTCAGCAAAACATGAAGCACATAGAGTAGATCTGAGATCTAAAGGCTGCAGATCTGCAGAAATCTTTAGATATTCAGTAATTTTCAAATCTAATCTAATATATACAATATAAGAACCCTCTGAAATGGATCTGAAAGGTGAAGGGCAGATCCCCAACACATAAAAATCACTCCTCCAAAATTTTTTCCAAAAGTCCCTGCAACATCACCTACAGGAAAATGTAGATCTGGAAGTAAAACTGCATTGTAGGGTTTAAGATATGTTTGTCCACATGCCAAGATTTGAATCTAGTGCTCCAATGATCCAATACTCACTTGCCAATGGGATAGAAGACGTCCCCACTGAAAAGGAGCACTAGAATGGTGTATATCTGAGTAGATCTAGCCTCCACTTACTGCAACTTACAAAGACAACCAAACCCTCAACAGGATCTGCGCTGTAGTTGGAAGAAGAAGCTTGGACTTCAGCCTGATATTCAGCCTGATAGTGGACAAGAAATGCAAAATCTTCCAAGAGGCCTCTCAAGGAAAGAGATGGAATTCCTGAACAGGAAGACCTTGTGTTAAACAACACAATTCTCAACTAAAAAACAAGAGAATGATATATGTCTAAGTAGACAATATATTCAGAAAAATGTAATCACATCAATAGCCTTCTCATGCTACCATCCTCTTCCTTTTATAAGTTGAGAGCTTGCAAAAGCCTAAACCATCTCAATTAAATAGCTCCTTTCACATGATCCACCTCTAACTAAAACTGCGTTGTGCCTCATTGATGGCCACTCCTCAAAGACAGTTTTGTATATTTGTTCATGGTTGACCCAATCAAAAAGTTCAACCCCTTTCACACCTAAGGGTTCCTTCTTACTTATCCAAGATATAGCATTTTTCACATTTGGCATTGATTTATTTACTATTTAGGAGTTTTATGATCCTCCTTTACAAATTTATTCATGAAACAGAAAAATAAAACAAAAATGAATATTCCCATTAGCTTAGGACTAATTGGGAATATTACATTAAAGGGGATAGCATATGCTCGTGTTGTAAGTTTGTCCTTCGGACAAATCCATCCTAGTACATTTTACGAGCCCTAGGAAGGAGGAACTCGATGAACGTCATGGTGATGGTGTCCGATGTCATCATGGTTTAACGGGTCCAATAAGGCAATAACTTGACATCTTTTCATGTTTAGATAGTTTGAAAAGAAGCAGAAAATAAAACTCCAACATGTCCCTTTTTGTAAATAGTCTCTCAGATCCAAAAAGGTAGAAAATAATATCTGAAAGAACCTCTTAGTCACGATAGGCTAAGGTATTCCTTTTTCATAAATAATCTATCCCAGCCTGAAAAAGGGGAATGTATACTGGGTAGATATCGTTTCGTATCCATTTAACAAGTTCAAAACAACAGAAGTCTCGGAAATATTTTTAGTTTTAGAGAGTCAGAAAAGAGTTGAAAGATGACTCCTCCTGAAGGAATGAGTGGTATTAAGGGTTGCAACTGGTTCCAGTGATGGTGGAACTGCTCAGAACAGGTAAAGGTCAATAGGTTGGCTAACAAGACCACTCATTGCAACGGTTCCTCAGGAATGGGTAAAACAACCAAGTGAGGGCATATGATCGGCCGAGCATACGGTGATGATGGAATGAGAAAACCAAGGTTCATCTGGAAAAACAGGATGATAAAATGGAAATCTCGAGAGGTAAAATGGGAATGGTTTCATTTTTATGCAAGCTTGAAATCAGGAAACTCTACTTGAATTTGGTTTCATTTTTACACAAGCTTGAAACAAAAACAAACTATGCTTGAAACCGGTTTCATTTTTACACAAGCTTGAAATGGAAACAAACTATGCTTGAAATTTTTGCAAGCCCCTAGCATGGTGACTCAATTCGAGGTACATGCCCCCCAAGCTTTAGTGCATTCACCGGAGTAGACTACTAGTTACTAATAGGTGGATGGAATGAAGGTTCAAATGACGAGATCAGAAAAAAATACTTGACTAGAAAAGGGAACCCGTTTCAATTTTTAACGAGGTTGACACAGTAAAAGAACTATCCTCATCACCTAATCCATTTTTTAACAAGGTTGACATAGAAGACGAAATATCCTCATGACACCTTGTTTCATGTTTTAACAAGCTTGACACAAGAAAATGAACTATGCTCTGCACGACCTTTTACCGTAACGAATAAGAGGTCATGGCTTCCAGGAGGCTCGCATCTGATGGTAGAACAACATCCTGTAAATCATGATCGAATGCCCCCAATAGATGGTACTTGATGGCACCATCACTGGATGAGGGAAACGAACAACTGGCCACATAATTAACATGTGGCGGGGAAGATACAACTGGCAGATAAAGACCCAGAAAGGATGATGGTGGGCCAACTACCACCTCCAGACCAAAGAATGAAAGTTGATCAATGGTCATGATCCAACCTTTGTGCAGAAAAAATATCACACAAAAGAGGGAGGAGACAAGTGCACCCATGGCATAAGCATAGTCGCACCCCAAGAGTAAATTGAAATCCAAGGGGCCTTGAACAACCATCATGTCTATATATATGGTTTTCCCTCCCAAAGTGATCAGCAACTTTGGAAGGATCCCTAACGGTTGACTGGTTCCTATGTTAAATGCCAACAGATTCTGTGTAACAGGCATAAGCGGTGGAGAACCAAAAGCTTGCCAAGTAGTTGAAGACAGAACAGTAATAGACACGCCTTCATCTATAATTGTGCTAGGTACGACCATATTGAAGGCCTATACCATGATCTCAAATGACACATAAGAAGGAAGATGGTATCCCGCAAATCAACTCCAATCGAAGGAAGCTGTTATCACCCTAATTTTTTTTTTTTTTAACTTTGAAAGTTTACCTTGTTTTAGTCATAATGTCAAATAGGCCCTGAGTCATTTTATTCTTGATAAAGGTAGGTGATAGGTTTAGAAGTCTTAAAAAATTATTTTTCATTTCCAAATAAGGTCTTTAAGTCTCATCATTCATCTAGAAATCATGTTTTAAACTTTTGGAAAAATCCTATGCAATTAGCCACAAAACCGCAGTTTCATAATGCGGTCAGTTCAAAAAACTAGTTTTGCACTACGAAAGCGCTGCTACTTTCATAGCGCATTTCACCAAAATTTCACTAGGTGCACTACGAAAGTGCATATTCTTAGAAACTTCATGTCAAAACATAAAACTGTTAGAATCCGTTAGTTTATCATAAAATGACATCATAATGAGACAGTTAGGGGTCATTTCCAAAAATTTTAACCATTCATACCCATCATTAGTACCGTAGAGGTGTCATTTGTGAAAAGAAGTTTCAAGTTTGAAAAGGCTAATATGTGTTACTCGTTCCAGTTTTCATAACAAGTAGTGAAACATATATGTTTCTAGTTTAAGCTTATGGTCATCTTACACCACAGCTATTCTCGTCTACTATCAAGCGAGGTTGATCCTTCTATCAAGCGAGGTTGATCATTAAATTATGAAGGAAGCAAACAGAAATTTTTGAAGACAAGAATGACAGAGGAGAAAAAGAATCATAGGTCAGGACATTGTTTAAGGTCTGAACCTGGAAGCACAATATTTCTAGATGAAGACAAAATAGTGTTATATGCTTTCAGAAAGGCAGGATGTTTAAAGTTCTGTGAAAAGCTACAAGGTGGGCATAGTCAGGTATCAAAAGAATTTGCTTTTCATTTCAATGGTACAAATACAAAGGTGGGAATGTTGAACATGTCATTAACTCCTAAAACTATAGCTCTAATGACTAAGATACCTAGAGGACAGGAAACATGGTTTAAGGGTTTCAGATGTGATATGGAGGCATGCAAGGTGTTTTTAAAGCTAGAATATATAGAGATGGATTTAAATAATGCAAATTCCCAGAAAATGCATTAAATATAGTTATGCTAAACTACTCTTCAATATCCAGAGATATTTCACATGCGAGGGCAGGTACCACAAAGTTTACTCCTATCATTTCAAACTTCTATTACACTTCACAGGTATGATATCTCTAGACTTACCATTTTTCCTGTATAGAAGCATTGCTAAAATGGCTGATAAAGTTCAAATGAAATCTGAAGAGTGTGAAACATCTCTGTTTCACCATGGTTTAATCAAATTTTTGGTCTTGAATGAGCTCCAAAATATTAATAGATATTGGTAATCTTTTCTATTTATATGTGGATATGGAATAGAAGCTCAAACTCCAGTCAATAACCCTAAGGCAAAAGAATCTCTACCAGCAGAATCCAGCAAACCTGTAGTTACAAGGACAAAAAGGTTTGTGAAATTGAAGCCTAGGAAACAAGTAAAGGACAAAGTAGAAAGGATACCAGTGTTCAATGCAGAAACCCCTTCACTTGTAAAACAAGGGTCATAATAAATCAAAGAAGCTACAAACAAATAGACAGCTTGTAAGAAAATTCCACAGAGAATTACTAGAAGTCAAGCTACAAAGTCAAAAGGGAAAACAGTACTTTCAGAAATAGATGATAGCCCAGATTTGAAAGGGAACTTAGATGATATTTTGCATGAAATAGACATAGAAGAGTCTCTTTTAGTTCAAGTTGACTTCATAGGATTTTATGAAGGAAAACAAAAAAGGGTGAAATCATCGAAGAAGCTAGAGTTTAAAGATGAAGATGCAAAATTTGTTTTCAAGGCTAGGAAGCGTGCAACTAGACAGTCAAGAGGACACAAGAGCTTAATGCAGAGGTTGAGAAAACAAATGAAACACCTATTGTTTATGAAGAGATAATAGACCTTTCTTCACCTATATCAGAACATACCAAAAACAGAGTATCTTCAACACAAACAAAAAAAATTAGTTATGAAATAATGGAGGAGAAATTAAAATCAGCAAACCATGAAATTTCTAGGTTGAAGAAAAGAGCTAGAAAACATGCCATTGAGAAAACAAGGTTCAAGAGGATGAAAGCTATTTGGGAAGGTGAAAAGGTTTCTAAACCAGAAATACTTAGCAGTGAGGAACAATTCTTCACCTGGACAGTCCCAGCCATAAAAGAAGCAAAGTTTGTGAGAGTCATGAATACTCATTTGAGAGCTAGCAACAGGAAGTTAAGAAGCCAAGTTGAATATTTGGAGATTCAGCTAACAAAATCTCAAGAAAAGCTAAAGGAACATTGGAACAGAGTAATTGAACAATGCAATAAAGTGATAAATTTATAAGTTAGTTTCTCATTAAGGTGAAGACAAATTTTGATGAAGATCATGTTTTTGAGGACAGGTTACTATGTTTTTGAGATATTAACAACCCTCATAAGGTTTAAACATCTCTAAGATATAAATTTTGAAGATTTTTTTGAGAAAATTGCTTGCACTGCAGTTTTGTAGCGCAGATAGTGCAAATCTGCTGAAATGCGCTACGAAACTGCTGAAGCAGTCTTTTTTCACAATTTCATAAAAATGTTTGGGATAACTCTGATGAATTTGGCTTTGAAATTGCTAGTGGAAGTGTGGATATAGCATGAGAAGGCTCCTTTGAAGAAAACAGAATGATTGAAAAAGGAATTTTAACACCGAGCTACAAAAAGTGCTACGAAAACAGGCTACTTTCGTAGTGTAAGCTTATCCTTTACCTTTTTGCATCATTTCAGATTTGGTTTTCTGCACATCTGGAAGACTAAATAATTATGGGAATATTTAGCAAAAATGACTCATGTAAACCTGATCCATCAATGATCAAAGTGCTTGAAACTGATAATGAAATTAAAGGGCTGAAAAGCAAGAGACATGATTCCTAATTTATAGGGAAACATTACTACTCACAGCAGGGTTACTTCAAGTGAATGGTCAACATCTAAATTCGAATTCATGGGACTGCAGGTGTCAAAGCATGAATTAAATACTAGATAAGTTTGTTAGAAGGATATTTAATATTTTCAGTCCTATTAGAATTAGGACTTTTCAAAAAGAAATATAGCTATCATTTTGTAATTAATAGCATGTTTCATATTAGGAAAGGTGTCAAACACTATGAATTCGATGTATCTAGTGGAGGATAAGGGAATCCTATATTGTAAATGTTCTATAAAGAGCATAAGGTCGAAATCCAAGGGGTTGGGAATTTTTATTAGCAAAGAATGTGTGTTATTGTATGTCACTGTTTCTTCTTAACTTAATACAAAGATCTGTTTTGATAACTCAAGATTCATAAGGATTTTATGTTCATCATTGTTCCAATGGCTTTCTTCAATATCTCTATTTGCAGTGGTATTTGTATGTGATACTTAGAATTCATTTAACAATGATCTAACTTCCTTCATATGCAAATGGACTGTGTGTTTCATTGTGTTACTGTTTTATTCATTGACTTAGACTCCAAATGCCTTGAATTCCATGCTTAATATATTGTGATGTTTTGTTGAAGATTATCTTGACTCCATGTCCCAATGAATTTTTGCTAATTTGTGATACAACCAGTTATATCATTTTATCTTTTTACCTTACAGTTAGCCATCTATCCATTAATCAAAAATCATAAACCTTTGATAGAGCCCTCTCAGGTTGAGGAGGCTAAGCCTCAGCCAAAAGATTGGTCTGAAACAATTACACAAAGGCCACTTGATGAGCAACCTATCAGTTCAGATTTTGTGATAAAATTTTGGTGCGTCTGTCGGGATTCTAAAGATATACATCTCCTAAAAATTATGAAGCTGAACTCTTGAAGGTAGCAGGAGCGTAGAATCTGTTCGAGGCTGCAACTACCTTGGCAACTCCATTGTTGAAGAATTCACATTTTTCATAGATTCAAGGTAACTCCACTGGTTGAAGATCAGTAGCTTGATGAATTTTTAGAATGAATTCCATTGCAAGAAAAAATTTCAGGTGTGCTCCTATGAATCGGTCTCATATCCCTGGCTTTCCAAATCCTATGCCAAAGGTTGAGTGGTTAGAGGATCTTCCAATATTTAAAGATGAAAAGAAAGACAATGTTTCCCTTCATTTGGTTATATTCCATATGCATGTACACAGTCTTAAGGTTCAGTTCCCTGAGGATTGTCTCATGAAGATTTTTATGGCCACTTTAGCAGGAAAAGCATGGTTTTGGTATGAAAGCTTGCCAAATGGTTCATTAAATTCTCTTGCTGATTTTCATGTTGCATTTTATGAGAAGTATAAAGAGTGCCTTCCCTCATTATTGCTGGTCAAAGACTTTTGTAAACACTTTGTGAGTTTTATTGAATATTTGAAGAATTTTTATGAAGATGATGAGTTCATGGATGAAGAAATTTTAGAGGCCCTTCATGACAATACCTTTCATCACCAAGAAGAAAGGATAACATCTCTTTTGGATGAAAATGAAACCCAGCAGGAGCTTATTTATGAAAATCATGTTACATCCTCTGAGTTTGAGGAAAATTTGTAGCAGATTCATCAATCCTTTGATCATCGGGAGTATGAGAATAATTTCAAACAACAAGAGGAAATATTGGAAAATGCTTGCTACAATACTCAGGTACAGGAAAAAGTTGATTCTTCATGTCATTTCTTGCATCAGCCTACATCAAATGATGATTACATTAATGAAGAAGTGGGTGAAAATTTTTCTTTATCTTTTTCTTCTAATCTGAAATCATTTGAATGCAAGTCAGAAGATAAGATTCAGTTTGTGGATGAAGTTACTAAGAACATTGAAAATGACATTGAATTTTTAGAGGTTAAATTTCAATCTTATAGGCTTCAAGATCAAGATCAGTCTTTTCAAAAGCTTTCCATACTAGAACACAAAGAGAAGGTGTTGCTTCCTTTCTCTTTTGAGAATGAGAAAGAATATATTGTCTTTGAGAATCAGTTGGAACAACAGTTGGATAGCATACAAATGAAATCTTGTGTGGTTGAACAAAACATATATGAGCTATCCAAAGTTACAGAATATTATGAGAATCATCAAACTAATCATGTCTTCTTTGACCCTACAGCTAAATACATGGAAGAGCTTTACACTCCAGTTTTTCAGTTTCATTTTCATTATGAAGATCATATACATTCTAAATTGCCATGGTCATCTTAGTATCATAGTTACTTTGGTTTTGAGTGTATTTAAGAGCTTTAAATATAAAATAAGAAAAATGATTGGCTTCATTGGAAATTTCATGTTGTTTGAGTTAAAATGGAGATTGCAGCTGCTAGGGTAGGTAGGAGTGTGTGAATAAGCTCAAAGGTGAATGAGAATTTTTTCAGTAGGTACAAGTTAGTCCTTCTACAATTATCATCAAACTTGAGCCCAAGGTGAAGGCCATTAGAGCTTGAGGAGAAGTTTGGCAATTTCAAATTTTTTTCTACTTTTTTCAAAAAATGGATAGCAGCACTAGAGCTACGGGTTCTTAGTGTACCACAGCGGCACACTATCCCAAGTGGAGCCACTGTTATCACCCTATTTTTTTTTTTTAAACTTTGAAAGTTTACCTTGTTTTAGTCATAATGTCAAATAGGTCTTGAGTCATTTCATTCTTGATAAAGTTAAGTGATAGGTTTAAAAGTCTTAAAAAGTTATTTTTAATTTCCAAATAAGGTCTTTAAGTCTCATCCCATGGTTGAAAAGTCTCATCCTTCATCTAGAAATCATGTTTTAAACTTTTGGAAAAATCCTCTGCAATTAGCCACAAAACTGCAGTTTCATAGCGTGGTCAGTTCAAAAATCCAGTTTTGCGCTATGAAAGCACTGCTACTTTCATAGCACATTTCACCAAAATTGCACTAGGTGCGCTACGAAAGCATAAATTCTTAGAAATGTCATGTCAAAACATAAAAATTGTCATAATCCATTAGGTTATCATACAATGACATCATAATGAGTCAGTTAGGGGTCATTTCCAAAATGTTTAACCATTCATACCCATCATTACTACCATAGAGGTGTCATTTGTGAAAAGAATTTTCAAATTTGAAAAGGTTGATATGTGTTACTCGTTCCAGTTTTCATAACAAGCAGTGAAACATATATGTTTCAAGTTTAAGCTTATGGTCATATTACACCAAAGCTATTCTCGCTTACTATCAAGCAAGGCTGATCCTTCTATCAAGCGAGGCTGATCATTAAATTCTGAAGGAAGCAAACAGAAACTTCTGAAGACAAGAATGACAAAGGAGAAAAGGAATCATAGGTCAGGACATTGTTTAAGGTCTGAACCTAAAAGCACAAGAGTTCTATCTGAAGACAAAATAGTGTTATATGCTTTCAGAAAGGCAGGATGTTTAAATTTCTGTGAAAAGCTGCAAGGTGGACACAGTCAGGTATCAAAATAATTTTCTTTGCATTTCAATGGTACAAATACAAAGGTGGGAATGTTGAACATGTCAGTAGCTCATGAAACTATAACTCTAGTGACTAAGATACCTAGAGGATAGGAAACATGGTTTAAGGGTTTCATATTTGATATGGAGGCATGCAAGGTGTTTTTAAATCTAGAATATACAGAGATGGATTTAAATAATGCAATTCCCAGAAACTGCATTAAAGATAGTTATGCTAAACTACTCTTCAATATCCAGAGATATTTCACATGCGAGGGGAGGTACCACAAATTTTACTCCTATCATTTCAAACTTCTATTGCACTTCATAGGTATGATATCTCTAGACTTACCATTTTTCCTGTATAGAAGCATTGCTAAAATGGCTGATAAGGTTCAAATGAAATCTGTTTCACCATGGTTTAATCAAATTATTGGTATTGAATGAGCTCCAAAATAATAATAGAGATTGGCCATCTTTTCTATTTATATGTGGATTTGGAATAGAAGCTCAAACTCCAGTCAATAACCCTAAGGCAAAATAATCTCTACCCGCATAATCCAGCAAACCTGTAGTTACAAGGACAAAAAGGTTTGTGAAATTGAAGCCTGGGAAACAAGTAAAGGAAAAAGTAGAAAGGATACCAGTGGTCATTGCAGAAACCCCTTCAACTGTAAAACAACGATCACAATAAATCAAAGAAGCTACACACAAATAGACAGCTGGTAAGAAAATTCCACAGAGAATTACTGGAAGTCAAGCTACAAAGTCAAAAGGGAAAACAATACTTTCAGAAATAGGTGATAGCCCAGGTTTGAAAGGGAACTTAGATGATATTTTGCATGCAATAGACATAGAAGAGTCTCCTTTATTTCAAGCTGACTTCATAGGAGTTGATGAAGGAAAACAGAAAAGGGTGAAATCATCGAAGAAGCTAGAGTTTAAAGATGAAGATGCAGCATTTGTTTTCAAGGCTAGGAAGCGTGCAACTATACAGTCAAAGAGGATATAGGAGCTTAATGCAGAGATTGAGAAAAAAAATGAAACACCTACTGTTTATGAAGAGATAATAGACCTTTATTCACCTATATTAGAACATACCAAAAATAGAGTATCTTCAACATAAACAGAAAAAATCAGTTATGAAATAATGGAGGAGAAATTAAAATCAGCAAACCATGAAATTTCCAGGTTGAAGAAAATATCTAGAAAACATGCCATTGAGAAAACAAGGTTCAAGAGGATGATATTTGCTTGGGAAGGTGAAAAGGTTTCTAAACCAGAAATACTTAGCAGTGAGGAACAATTCTTCACCTGGACAGTCCCAACCATAAAAGAAGCAAAGTTTGTGAGAGTCATGAATACTCATTTGAGAGCTAGCAACAGGAAGTTAAGAAGACAAGTTGAAGATTTGGAGATTCAGCTAACAAAATCTCAAGAAAAGCTAAAGGAAAAGTGAAGCGGAGTAATTGAACAATGCAATAAAGTGATAAATTTATAAGTCATTTTCTCATTAAGGTGAAGACAAATTTTGATGAAGATCATTTTTTTGAGGACAAGTTACTATGTTTTTGAGATATTAACAACCCTCATAAGGTTTAAACATCTCCAAGATATAAATTTTGAATACTATTTTGAGAAAATTTCTTGCACAGTAGTTTTGTAGCGCAGATAGTGCAAATCTATTGAAATGCGCTACGAAACTGCTGAAGCAGTCTTTTTGCACAATTTCATAAAAATGTTTAGGATAACTCTGATGAATTTGGCTTTGAAATTGCTGGTGGAAGTGTGGATATTGCATGAGAAGGCTCCTTTGAAGAAAACAAATAAAAAATGATTGAAAAAGGAATTTTAACACTGAGCTACAAAAAGCGCTACGAAAATAAGCTACTTTCATAGCGCAGGCTTATCCTTTACCTTTTTGCATCATTTCGGATTTGTTTTTCTACACATCTAAAAGAATAAATAATTATGGGAATATTTGGCAAACATGACACGTGTAAACCTGATCCATCAATGATCAAAGTGCTCGAAACTGATAATGAAATTAAAGGGCTAAAAAGCAGGAGACATGTTTCCTAATTTATAGGAAAACATTACTACTCACAGCAGGGTTACTTCAAGTGAATGGTCAGCATCTAAATTCGAATTCATGGGATTGCAGGTGTCAAAGAATGAATTAAAGACTAGATAATGTTGTTAGAAGGATATTTAAGAGTTTCAGTCCTATTAGAATTAGGAATTTTCAAAAAGCAGTATAGCTGTCATTTTGTAATTAATAGCATGTTTCATATTAGGAAAGGTGTCAAACACTATGAATTCAATGTATCTAGTGGAGGATAAGGGAATCCTATCTTGTAAATATTCTATAAAGAGCATAAGGTCGAAATCCAAGGGGTTGAGCATTTTTATTAGAAAATACTGTGTGTTATTGTATGTCACTGTTTCTTCTTAACTTAATACAGAGATCTGTTTTGACAACTCAAGATTCATAAGGAGTTTATATTCATCATTGTTATAATGGCTTTTTTCAATATCTCTATTTGCATTGGTATTTGTATGTGATACTTAGAATTCATTTAACAATGCTCTAACTTCCTTCATATGCAAATGGGTTGTGTGTTTCACTGTGTTACTGTTTTATTCATTGAATTAGACTCAAAATGCCTTGACTTCCATGCTTAATAGATTGTGATGTTTTGTTGAAGATTATCTTGACTCCATGGCCCAATGAATTTTTGCTAATCTGTGATACAACCAGTTATATCATTTTATCTTTTTACCTTAGAGTTAGCGATCTATCCATTAATCAAAAATCATAAACCTTTGAGAGAGCCCTCTCAAGTTGAGGAGGCTAAGCCTCAGCCAAAATATTGGTCTGAACAGTTACACAAAGTTTACTTGATGAGCATCCCATCAGGCTTGATTTTGTGATAATAATAGGGCTGAAGGAATGATCTATTAGCTGCAACAACACCCAATCAACTCAATAGGTGAAGGGTGGGTCCCCTCACTGGAAAATAAGCTCAAAAATTGAAGATCTCTCTCTTTCACTGCTACACCCCTGCAACACAACCAAATTCTAAATAGAATTTCACTGTATATGAGACTGAAGCTTGGCCAAATGCCAGATATTTGTAATGCAGCTCAAATATCTTCCTAGAGGCTTCTGAAGGATAGAGGTTGGATTCTGATCAGGAACACCCTGTGCTAAACAGCACTGCAATCTTAGCTAAACAGCTAAAAAAATCTTATATGTCTAAACAAACCATATAATCAAAACATAAACATATCATAAAACGAATAATAGGGCTGCCATCATCTTCCTTATATAAGAAATGAGCTTCCAAACCCTAAGCCCCATCCATTAATGACACTACTTTCATGCATTCTGTCTCCATCTAAAACTACGTTGTCCCTCATTGAATGCCACTCCTCCATGACAACGTTGTTGATTTGGTCAAGGTTGACCCATTCCACATGCTTTAGCCCCTTTTCACACGAGTGCTTTATTAAGTTGAAAAGATGATCCACTTTCACATAAGAAGTGTTTTTATTCCTAATAAAGAGATTTATGGGTCTCCGTACCCACTTATTCATCAAACAAGAAAGCAAAATTGGATTTTAATATTCAAATTAGCTGCATGTTAATTTAGGAATATTACATTGCTCCATTATTACATGCAAAATTGTTATCTTTGAAGCCTATAAGGAAACTTTGATCATGCATTCATTATATTTATTTTCCCCTAAAAAGGAAAATAGTTAGGGTTTTAAAAGTGGTAATGTGCTAAGGAATGATAAACATGCTTTAGATGCAAATCTAGAGGTTTTTTGATGCAATTTGTAGACTTTTATAGGAAGCTCCTATATTGCTACATGAAACAACTAAGAGAAATATTTATGTTTTCTACTTGTGTTTTGAGTGATGAATAAGGTGGAGGGTCAAAGGAGAGTCAAGGAGTCTTTCCCAAGCTTAGGTGCTTATTACGGATCGGTTTATGCAACAAAAAGGAAAATCTAGAGTTTCTTGTAGCTCTACAAAACAAGAATTTATGTAACACATAACATAGAAATATGTGAAAAACAATATAAATAGGCTATTTCAAGAGAAAGGACATTAAATTTCATTAAATAAATATGGTTGAATTCACTAATTCAAAATACACAAAAAATTCATAAACAATTAATTTATCAATCCTGCAAAAGACAATATTAAGAAGTAAAATTGCATAAATATATATGGATGAATTAATGCATGAAAAGTAAAAATAAAAGAAGGGGATTGATCACCTAAGTTTGGCCCTAACCCAAGGATACTAAAGTCCCTAAGATAAAACAAATTAGAAACTGAAGAGTGCTTCTCATTGATCAAAAAATAAGGCCTTACAAAAAATATTATAGAATTGAAATGTCAGGAAAAAAATCCTTCGCTATTTCTAACTCTAATCTCCAAAACTTCTCTTGTAGTTGGCTACTCAAGCCTCTTATTTATACAAAAATAGTTGAGGGGAAGCCTTCTTAAAGAGAGGACTGCTTCCCTCCAAAAATACTAGAAAATAGGATATGGTTCCATGTGACCTCGCAACTACAGGGGAGAGTAATGACTACTCTAAGCGAGCTCAGTTTTGGCCATCATGCAGTAGATAGTAAGTCCCTTATTTTTTTCTCGACTGGATTTTATGTGATCTGTGTCAAATATTCTCAATATCCTACACAATAAATGCATTAGGTACATAAGATATGATTATCATCTCTAACCTTCCTAAGAACATATTAAATCTTAAAAATCATTATTAAGTGCGGAACGAAATGTTGAATGTGCATAGGAAAGGTTAGATGGGCCTTAATTTATGTCTAATTTGGGGGGAGGGGGGGGGGGGGGGCGCGCGTCAACTCTCATCCCTTTCAACAACATTCGAAAGGTCGTTTTATCCATTCTAGAGAGTAGATGTGACGTTGATGATGCATTTTTTTCCTTCCAAAACATATTTTTGGGTTATGAGATGGTTGCACATGCTACTTGACACTCTAAAGTACCCCCAAATGCTAAAGCATTGATCCAACGAGGCTTTAAGTTATATTTAATGATAATGTGGTTGGGTGGACCCAACATACCCCTAGACGGGGCTTGACACTATTTGATGTGAATTGCTTGCTATATAGCCTGAATGATATTGGTTGTACTTGAGATAACAAGGGATGCATTCCACATCACTAATGGACCCCAAAACTTAAGCATAGTTGTACCACGTCACTTATGTTTCCATTAAATTGGTGGCATAGGACACCTTGGTCATAGTGTTATGGTTTGGATGCATGTTCATGTATTTTGAGATACCTTTTGGAGTATGGAGCACTCTTTAGCCTATTACTTACTTTTGGCATTTTGAACTCCTTTGGATGATGATGTGATGGTGGAGAATGTTTTTCTCCCATGTATGTGGTTATTTTGGCATTATTGTTATGTTTTTGATCTATTGTGAGGTTGGCTTGTAACTTCTCACTTATTAAAACTAAAATAAACTTGTATTGGAGATTTTACTTGAAAATTAGTGGAAATCAGTGTTGGAAAATCAAAAGGATTTATAATTAGATCGGATTTTCCTTTCTTTGATAACTGCTTGTGAAATTTTTTGGCTTCTTACTTATTTAATTATGTTCTTATTCAAAAAAAATTATCAAACTTAAACATGAAGATTACAAGAAAATAGATAACACAAGATATAGGCTCCAAGCCAAGGCAAAAATCCTATCATAGGGAAAAACCAAGTCAAATTCTCTTCTTATAAATCATATCAAAGTGAGACATTCAACACCCATGACCATATAATAACTTCCACCTTCTAGATTCCAAGTCAAACCTTCCATTCTGCTCAACAAATCCATCATCAAGATATCAGCAACAAGATAAGTACCAAGAAAAATTTTCCACATATTCCATCTCGAGAAGAAACTCTTCTTACATATGAGACTTCGTTCCTCTACTTCATCTCTTTTCTTCTGCGAAATTTCAGACCAAAAACTCATCCAAGTATGCATCCAAATGAGCTCATATCCTTTTCTATTTATATTTTCCATATGGGTGTGAATATACATGTCCATTGGGGCAGGGCCAACTTGGCATCTAGAGGGGTTTTGACCCAAAATTACATAATAAAAATTATTTTGTTTTCTTTTCAAGAGTTCCAAATAGGAATTTAACTCTTTGACTCAACAAAACCTAGAAGCATGAAGAAAATTCTTATATAATTATTATTATTATTAGTTTGAGCATGAAACTCGTGCTTGAAAATCCTTTTTCTTTTTCTCTTTCTTTCTCTATCTCTTTCTTTCTCTTTCTTTTTCTTCCTTTTTATTTTTACATAAGACACATAAAGGTACAATTATGAAGGCTGAAACTAGTTACATCTTTCAAGACTCCCTCTTAACTAGGGATGTATTTATAATGGTACAAGGATGAACTCAGCTTGAAATGTTCAAATAAGAGCATCATAATCAGCATATAAAATGCTACAGATATCGATACCTTCTAGGCTAACTACCAAGGTATCAACTCATCAAGGGATCTAGGTACCATCTAGGCTACCTACCAAGGTACCAACCCAGTAGGGATCCAGGTGCCATCTAGGCTACATGCCAAGACACCAACTCAATAGGGATTCGGGTGTCATGTAGGCTACCTACCAAGACACCAACTCAAAATGGATGCATGTGTCATCTAGGCTACCTTCCAAGACACCAACTCAATGGATATTCGGGTGTCATCTAAGCTACCTTCCAAGGCACCAACTCAACATAGGTCTGGGTGTCATATAGGCTACCTGGCAAGACACCAAATCAAAAAGGATAGAGGTTTCATCTAGGCCACTGTCCAAGACACCAAGTCAATAAGGATCTAGGTGTTATCTAGGATACTTGCCAACACACCAAATCAACAGGTATCTAGGTTTCATCTAGGTTACCTTCCAAGACACCAACTCAACATGGATCCAGGTGTCATCTAGGCTACCTTACAAGACACCAACCCTAACAGGGATCTAGGTATCATCTAGGCTACCTTCCAAGGTACCAACCCTAATTAACATCATATGGAATAACTAGCCTAAGGTACAACAACTCGTCATCATGATCTGGTCGGCACCTCAATCTTATGGTATATAGATTAGTACAATTTTTTTATCACCAAGGTCAAACTTCTAAGAACATCTATCCTCAAGGAGTATTAGTCTCATATACTTACCCAATACTTTGTTCCCCATTCTCTCCTTATGTCTTTCACTAGACGTACAGTTGTTATTCCTAGCCTAGTGCATGACAGACCAAGTAGAGGATCATGTTCATCATCACTCCCTCTCAACTAGGGAGGATATACACATTTTTCCACACACAAAGGGAATATATCCAAGCTCCCACTCAACTGGGGATATGTGTTCAGCATCATCTAATTTGTTCTTCCACTATATATCATATTAGTAGTAGCTACACAGGCTCTTCCTTTTGCATCATCATGTCATCAGAGAATTTCTACCGTCTTGAACATCATGGATCCATCCTCTAACACTTGGGACCTTAAAACTTAAAGATATACCTTTAAAACTTGAGAGTTGAATTGCTCCCTCTGAATCAAAACTTATTCTTTTAAAATCATACTTCTTACTGGATCCAAATATTCTTTTGAATCCATCATCCTTTCAAGATTCAAAGCTCCCTTTGAAGCTTCCTCTATACCCAAGACTAGTCACGGATTTATTTTTTATATTATTACTTATTTTAACCTAGATAGTTATCAGCATGTACCTATAATCCTATTTAGATAGATCACAAAAATAAAAGTACAGTCAAGTAATGAAAATAAAGCAAGAGACTAGATTTATTAAAGAAATCAATAATAGTACAAGAAGAGAGATAGAGCACTTATCTTTTATTAACAACAACATTTCCATTATGTTGATCATTATCAAGATGTTATCATCAAGCATGAATCTTACATTATTTTTTCCTTCCATCCTTCTCATCTTTCTTCCAACATTTTGATAGCCTTCATTATGTATATGCAATTCTCACCACCAAGTACAACCAAGCAAAATATACAAATACAAGAGCATGATGTAATTTTTTTCAATCTAGGGTTTCTATGATTTTTCAAAAGTGTGCTTATAGGGTGTTGATTACAAATCATATATATTCCATGAACCAACCCTTATTAGGGTTTTTAGCGGAAACATATAGCTCTAGGAATTCAAGCCCTAAATTATTATCCAACTCAACCCTTGTTAGGGTTTTACCACATATCCTAGATTCTTTCTACAAAACCTAGATATCAAGAGATAAGAAACACAGAGAACAAGGTGTGTGGGGTTAAAATTTTCACTTCACTATAGTTTTAAATAAGTCTCACGCTAAGTTTCACCAGGGCCCCTAAGCAAGGCATAAGTGCACTAATGGCCATGTTCACAGATTCTCTAATCACACTATTTTAACTTCGCACAATACAGAAATACCATTGGGTATAATACGTAAAATTAAATCAATTCTAGCTTTGCCATCCATAAAAATTCACATTAACAAGACATTTTTAACGAGAGCTGAGCTAAAACCCACCAATATCATATATAATATATATAAGAGATCATGTAACAATCCTCATACAAAGCTTATCACAAGCTCTAGGTACAAATAATTGTTCACATAATGGACATAAGTGTTTTAATTCCTTTTTGAATGTTTGGTGCAAATACATCTCTCTTTTATGCAATCTGCTAAATAATGGCTACAGGTGGACTCATTCTCAGCGCTGTCATGGTGTCCTTGACATCTCCACTAAATTTGTGGTGCAAACAATGCAACACTATAGTCACAACTGATAGTCACACTTGCTCTTTCACCTATCTCTCCACTGGTCTCCACTGAAACTGTCCATGCACTGTAGTTAACTGATGTATTCTTCGATTGATTAATGAGTTAATAATTAGTGAATTAATTAATAATTAATTCACACCACTCTCACTAGTGTATCATCGATTTAATTTCAAATCGAGCTAGGCTCAAGCTGTGTCCTAACTGGAATAAATAGCTGGCTATAATCACTTTGGCTCACCGACTCTTGTTTCGGGTTTCTCGCTGAATTCCTCCGTAAATGGCTCAAATTGCGACCCCCGAGAATAGTGTAATTTAATTTATTATTACGTTCTTCCTTACCACATCTGCCATGTTGAAGTGCTCCAAGAGAATAAGATAATGTTTAGAGTCCAAATATTATTAAGAGCTAATAATATTCGACATATCTATTTTTAGACTGGCAGTCTAAAAATAGACTCCACCCAATATGTCTAAAAATAGAAGTCCATCTATTTTTCCAACTTGACCAACCATCCAAAAATAGCATCCTGCAACTCATAGAATATGATTGACATGTCTAAAAATAGACTTTGCGACAAAAATCACCTGTGTGGGCCCCACCTAGTTTAGGTGATTATTTTCCAACTAGGATCAGGAAAGATGTTTCAGGATGCCTCCTTCATTATTTCTTGTTGCAATCTTCAACACTCCCTCTCAACAAGAAAGGACTGTCTTTGCATGCGACATGCAACTCCATGCATTCGCCCTGCAACCTTCACAAGCGCCATGCAACTCCATGCATCTGCTCTGCAACTCCTCTGAAACTGAATAGGCTCAAAACAACTCAATCAATCTGATGCATCTATCATCAAAGTCTTCGACTTCTTCTTGGCTACGCACATGTCTTCGGGGAACCACGCAACATTGAACTCTACCCCATATTGTACATATCGACTACGAACCGCACTCCTAGTATCGTAACATCACTTTTATATACTTGCATCAATCCAACTAATCGTACTCTTTCTCTTGTGGGCATGTACGTGATTCAGTTCATGGAATCCACCATCTCCTTGAATCACGCAATCTCTCTTGGGATTACTCATGCATGTCGCCCCACCTCTCACCTTGTGGTATAGCTGCATGCACTCCCTCTGCCCATTAGGCACGAAATTTCTCTGCATGAGTGGTTTCTCCCACTCCATGATCCTCATCTTGTGGTTGCTCCACATCCTGAGGTTCACTCTTACTTGTATGCAAAACTTTCTCCCTCTCAAGCATTAATTGCATGAGTTTCTTGCACTTCCCAATAGTAGGAAGCTCCGTAGAAATCCCATATACTTCAAGTCTGTAAAGATTCTTAGCTCGAATCCCAACCTTCTTGACTTGTCCTGTTGCTTTGTACCAAAGGAAAAATTTTCCTTCACTAAAGACAACATCATACCCTTTATCCTCTAACATTGCGACTGAGATTAAATTCTTCTTTAAACCTGGAACATGCACAACATCTTGTAAAAGAATGATTTTACCTGACTCCCTCTTAAAGGTAATGGTACCAATGTCAGTCGCATTGTATCCTCCATTTTCACCCAACTCAACGTGCAACTGGAGATCTTTCTCCACCAAGTCACTGAAAATATTCACATCTCTTGTCATGTGAAAGGAAGCACCACTATAAAAGTACCACCCCGATCCCAATGCACCAGACACCATGCATGCAATCAATGAGAATTCCAGCTCAAATTGTGAGGCAAGAGCCTCACCAGCTGCAACTCCAGCAACTTTCTTGTTCTTCTTCTGTTGTGGACAATGTGTGGCGAAATGCCCATGTTCGTGACAGTGAAAATACTTCACTTTGGACATGTCATGCTCTTTGCCATCCGCACCGGATTGAGAAGGATTTTTCTTCCCCTTCCCTTTCCTTTCTTTGGCAGCCAAAGTGAAATCCTCTTCATCATCATTCTTTGATGAAGAGCCATCCCTGGTACTCCGCCTTATCTCCTCCTGCACAAGATCTAACCAAAGTCGCTCCCATCCTGGCAGTTTCTCCCATCCATTGACAGAGTCCTCGTAGCTATGCCAACTCTTCGGAAGCCCAAGGAGAGCCAAGCTCACCAAGTCTTCTTCATCCACACTAACTCCTACACTCCCAATCTCATCCCTGTAGTGGACAAAATTTGTCAAGTATACCGGAATAGTGTCATTCTTCTCCATTTTTATTTTCCTGAGCTTGTCTTTAAGCACCAACTTCCTCTGGTCACTTTTGCTTTGGAAAAATTATGTCAAAGCCTTCCACATCAAGAATGGAGTGGCTTTATCATGAAGGCTGGACACAATGTGATCCTTCACACCTTCCAACATAATCCTTCGACACCTTGCTACCTTCTTTTGCCATGTGTCAAGTGTGGCTGCATCGCTAGAACCCGGTTTAGGAATTTCAGCATCTATGAAATCCTTCAACCCATTATCCTCCAGCACCACCTCCATCCTATCCTTCCATGCAATATAGTTCGAGCTCCCATCAAGGGCATACTCCAATCGAAATTCGTTGAAATACATCTCAATGAATGCTCAACTTCGACACCAAGAAAACACTGCAGCAATTTCGAATTCCACCAGCACAAAACTCAACTGTTTCAATAATTGCAATTGCTCCAATGATCAATATCACTCTAATACCATGTAAAAATTATATGCACTAAACATGCATATGTCCAATATTCTCCTGATCACACACTCTTTTAACTTCATGCACAATACAAAATCTATTCCACCATTGATCATCACATGCGGAAATTAAATCAATTACAAAGCACACATGAAACCATAAAAATTCACACACATTAACACAGTTGTTTTAATGGGAAATCCTGAAGCTAAAAACCCCAACTATATGTATATAACATATGTCATAGAGATCATGTAAAAATCCTCATACAAATCTTATCACAAGCTCTCAATAAAATCCAATCGCTACACACTAATCAGGCCCGATCTTGCAAATCCATGCACCGATCTTTGCCATACTTTAGCCTATCTCTACTGAAGAATGGCTCTGGATGAACTCAAATTTCTCCAGCCTTGCTCATGCAATCCTTAAAGGCATTTCCACTAAATTTTTGGTACAAACAATGCAACACTATAGTCACAACTGATAGTGACACTTGATCTTTCAACTACCTCTCCACTGGTCTCCACTGAAACTGTCCATGCACTGTAGTTGATTAATGATTTAATATTTAGTGAATTAATTATTAATTAATTCACACCCCTCTCACTAGTGTATCATTCAGTTAGACTAGATACAACTAGCTCAACTGTGTCTAACTGAGTTAAAATGAACACAACTCCACCAACTACTTCTACAACTCCACCAAACTCTGTCACATGAATTCTAACTGAATTCCTCCATGAAATAGCTCCAATAAACCCTCAGGAATAGCGTAATTCTTTCTATCAGCTCATGTGCCACATCTATGCACTTAACTGAAGTGCTCCAAGAGAATAAGATAATGTTTAGAGTCCAAATATTATTAAGAGCTAATAATATTCGACATATCTATTTTTAGACTGGCAATCTAAAAATAGACTCCGCCCAATATGTCTAGAAATAGAAGTCCATCTATTTTTCCAACTTGACCAACCATCCACAAATATCATCCTGCAACTCATATAATATGATCAACATGTCTAAACATAGACTTTGCGACAAAAATCACTTGTGTGGGCCCCACCTAGTTTAGGTGATTATTTTCCAACTAGGATCAGGAATGATGTTTTAGGATGCCTCCTTCACTGTTTCTTGTTGCAATCTTCAAAAACAACAAATATCTAAAAAAAATGCAATATCCACAAACCCTACATTCTTACTATGCAAAGTAAGATACAAAAACATAATTACTTAATAGACCCGTCCTAATAATTACTTTAAATGCGCATAAAAGAAATTGTACATACCTTTAACCATGCCTTCTTCTTTGCAAGGAATTCGTCCTTCTTCAATGGCCAAGGATCAATCTTTATTTAACAAAGGTGCTCCATCATAATTCTAGTTCCTTCCTCTTCTGGTCATCCTCACTCGAAAAGAGATAGTTTCAGGTCGATTTCAGATGTTCATCAACCATTATTTGTTAAAAATTGTCATTCCTTACAACATTGTGATTCTGTGGACTCCTATTTGTTAAAAATTTCCATTCCTTACAATGTTGTCATTCTATGGAACCCAGAAGTATAGAGAAAAACCACATATTTGATGTTCTTCATAGATTCACATCATTGTCATGTAATAATTGTTGTTGTGTACCATGGAAATCATCGTAATGACAAGGTCACGGTCAGATTTTTGTCAATTCTTCATAGTTTTCGTTTATTGTTTTGTTTTCAAGTCAAAAATGCGAGCCAAATATGGTAAGTGTGACACATAAATGAGCTTCAAAACTGTGTGAGTCATATATAATAAGAATGTGAGTCATATCGGAAGTGTGATGATCACACGGTGTAGAAAAAGATTGTCACCAATTGTATGTAAGCTATTGAGACATATATGCGACCCATAAATAATGATGTGTCATTATATAATGTATAAAGCCTCAGCATAGATCGAGTCAACGACAAATACAATGTCATAGAGAGAATGTGATACCATCACTGCTACTGTGATTCCTTTGTAGTGATGATGATGCTACTACCATATGTTATGTGAGCAAAAAGGATTGCAACGATGATATTTTGATGCCAGAGAGTTATGTATTACGAAGTGAGAGTGTAGGAACAATAATCTCATAGTCGCAAAGATCTGAAGAAAAATCATTGTGAGATCTAGAATAGTATATATATCATTGTTTGTCAGGTTTGAACTATTGTTGTATAATGTGAACCTTAGAATGCAGTATTCGTACCATATGAAATTAAGCTACAGAAATATTGAGCTATAGGAATCATGTACGTTCCACATGTCACAAATATTTTTTAATTAGCCACTGATTACGTCTGTTGGAATTTAATTCCAACTCCTACACACAGCAACAGGACAAGAAACATAAACGCGGATGGACAAGGTAAAGGACAGCAGCAGGGGCAGCAATCCCCAGTTTATAACTTCACGCAACCAGTCACCTCCCGCCTTAACCATTCACCCACCTCATTAAATTCTCCAGCAACCACTTTTGTTTTTTACTTTATCGCCAGCAATATTTCGGGGGAGAAGCAAACCATGAAGGAGCAAAGGAAAGGCACCCACTGGAGGAGGTGACATCACTCTCCTCAGTGGACCCACCAAAGGAATTCCGGGGGGGATAAAAGAGCTGGGGTGAATGCTCTCCAAGAACGCCATGGAAACATAAAGGAAAGTATGGAGTTTTGACTTATATGTTTTGATTTAATTTAAATTTTAACCTTGGGTAAATATTTATTTACCGCAGTACATTTTTTTTACTATGGTTTATGTTTTCATAACAGCCGCAACATAAGTTTTATGTTTTATTTTTAAAGTTTGGTTATATAGAGTTTGATATATATATATATATATATATATATATATATTTTATAAATATGGAATATTTATAATATATATTTATATATATTGTAATGTGTCCTAAGTACAAATATAGTGAGAGAAGAGTTGACTGTATATTGTGAAAAAAAAAGGCCCGAAGGCATAAACAGAGATACAGATAGAAAGAAGATAGAGAGCAGCATGTTGTGTTTGGAAGTAGCGTATGCCAAAGGAGAAGAAAATTGTCTGTGTAGCAGCATATGCCAGAAATTGAAGAGCTGTGTTTTGTAGCAGTAGAAGTTTTATTTTGTAAATCCAGAACAACAAAAGTTCTGAAGACAATCAAATTTTGTAATAGATTTTTAGAGTTAATGGAATAGAAAGTGTTTTATGCAATCTCTGTCTGGCAGTGAGAAATTTTTTTTTTAATTCTCTGTGTTTGAAGGAGAGTATTATTCTCTTAGTATTTTTTCTAGAATTATCATAAATTCTAACATGGTATCAAAGCTAGTCCAGGCTCTTTGAAGGTGTCAAAGAAGCTGAAGGAAGGATTTTTTTTTTGTTGCAGCAGTTTCTCCAGCAGTGTGAAGGCTCAACTAAAATCCAAGGCATTTCTCAAAACAGAGTTTGTGTTACTGTTTGAAGACAGTCAGTTTATTTTAAAAATCACAGTCAATATTTAAAGCATAGTTCGGAGTGTTAGGCATGGTAGGAGCCAGCACAAGCATGAGTATTGGTAATGCTCAGCTCCCACAGTTCAATGGGAAGAACTATGATTATTGGGAAATCACCATGAGAACCCTGTTTTCTCTCAAGACTTATGGGAACTTTTTGAGGATGGTTTTGAAGAACGAGTAGATGAAAATGAGCTTAATGCCTTAACACAGGTAAAGAAGGACTTGTTGAAGAGAAATAAGAAGAAGGACTCTAAAGCCCTCTTTTATCTCTATCAACCAGTACATGAGAGTGTGTTTCCAAGGATAGCAGTAGCTAAGAAATCCAAAGAAGCATGGGATACTCTCAAGACAACCTATCAAGACATGGAGAAAGTAAAGACATCAAAACTACAATTGCTGAGGAGAGATTTTGAGACTCTCTGCATGAAGGAGTCTGATAACATAGACTCATTTTTCACCCATGTGATTGGAATGGTCACATAAATAAGGTCTTATGGATAGACACTTGAAGAAAGAAGGATTGTGGAGAAATTTTTGAGGAGCCTATTAGCCACCTATAAAATTTGTTATAGAAAAAGGTGGCTAAGAATTTTTGGAGCCTTCAAGGAACAAATTTTATAACTAAAAAGTGTTGGCTCTTGAAGACTCTTGAAGGCCTCATGCCTCTATCCAAATCTTCTTTACTGTTTCCATTTTATACTCAGAAATTCTGCTGATTTCATGAGAAAAGACTGCTGAGAAACCATCATTTTCCCCCTTCTCCCACTCAAAACTAACCTTGATTTGCTCCCCTTTTTCTCCATAAAACTCCTCTATTTTCATGATTCCTCTTCTTCCATTCATGAAAATCATCTTTACGTAGTTTAAAACTCATTTTTAAACTATACCAAAACCCCCAAATTCATTGAAAACTCTGAAAAAAGTCATAAAAAACAAAGTTTTTATTACTAAGGACTCAAGCCCCCTTGGGCTAAGTTTCAAACCACTTCCCCCACATGCCCACACCCTGAAACCAAGCGTTAACCCTGTTCGGCGCTTATCGCATCGGAAAGATTCAAGTGCGCAATTCCTTTGCCATGTTCGAAAGTTCCAATGCAATTAGCCTTTGTATTGTAAAAACCCCAATCATATTATTTTATATATATATATCCCGTAGGCCCGCCTCCGGCGCTTAAAACCTTGTAATAATTTTTCCTCGGTGGTCTTTTTCTTTGTAAAACTAAAAAACCCTCTTTTCCAAAGTTTTGGTTCAATGAGTTAGAATCATGTGTTAATATAAAAAATGGTTAGATTGAAAACACCCGATCGCGCAATCGCATCGGAGAAATACAAATGGGTTAATCGAAAAGGCCGCATCAAAACTTCCGACGCGATTAAGTCCCACATCCATAGACCCCGGTCCTTTGTTTTCTTTGTGAAACCAAGTGCAAAGGCTAAAGTCCTTATCGCATCGGAAAAATTCAATGGGTTGATTGAAAGACCGGGCCCAAAGTTCCGATTGCGATTTGGGCTTATATATATAAAACTCCGCCCCCCCCCCTGCCTCTCTATTACATATGACTTTCACCCGGGACCAAGTGTTAAAGATCCTAGGCGCCAATCGCATTGCAAAATTCCAATGGGTTGATTGAAAAGCCCAAGCCCGAGGCTCCAATTGCAATTGGCCCTTGTTATATAAAGCCCCGGGCCCATGGTACTCCATACATCCAGTAGCCCCGCAATTGGGCGCCAGTCACTTCATATATAAATATTCCACCCCGATCCATAAGAACCTTTGTTTTTATTAAAAATATAAGGGTTTTTCGCCGGTCCATTCTAAAGCTAAAATCTACACCATTGATCATAACCCGATCAAACGGCCAGCGCTCGATCGCATCACATTTTTTAATCGCTGCGTTATATTTCTTCCCCCAATCGGCCTTTCCCCCGATTCTTTCTCCACCGTTGATCTAATCTTTAGATCAACGGTCTGCACTACATCGCATCGCAACTTTCAATCGGTGCATTTTCCTGCCACCCCCAATTGCAATCCTCCGATTGGATCTGGACCATCCACATGTCCAGATCGGACGGTCCAAAATCACTTCGTCTTATTCTTCTCCCCGCTCTCCTTTTTGCCTCTTCTACGCAGATCTCCACCGTTGGATGTTTCCATCCAACGGCTATGCTCCTCCCCCGCCCTCTGAAGCAATTTTTTCCCAAATACGCAATATTTCATAATGTTTTGTTTGTTTTGCAGGTTTCGAAGGTTTTTTCCCATACTATGAAGGAAAATAAAGCCGAGGGTGACGATCCTCTGGCCTTTTGGTTATCAAAGGGAAAGGGACTAAAAGGGCTCCACTCTACGTTTCGTCGATGCTCCATGGGCATTGATGCCATACGATCCTTGCGCGGCCTGCACATTAACAAGACACTGTGATTTTTAAAACACAATTAAAAGAGTATCAGCATTGAAGGACAGAGCGCAGCAGAAGCAGAAGATTGAAGACAAATTTGGGAATTACGGCTAAGAATGATTATTAAAAATCTAATTCCCAGGATTAAAACACAATTAAAGGAACATCATAATTATTTAACAGACAGACAGGCCTCCACCACCTCAATTGAGGCGAATTGATTCCTCAGCTACCATAAGTGCCACCTGTGCCTAAAAGCATTCAAAACAGAGGCCGAAGTTATTGATCAAATGAATATATTCGCCTCAGCACGGCCAGAGAGTTACTTCTGCAAGGAACTTAAATGCTAAAAATATCTGCAAATGTTACACCATTTTTTGGTCATCTAACCTATTATCATTAGATGGACCCAAGTACACCATGTAAGACCAATTTTACCCTAAGTAAAATTGCTTTCACTATGTTAAATAACTTAATAAACCACATTTATTAGGTTGTTTATGGTCTAAACAGGAAACCCCAAAAGGAAATATTAAACAAACTTATATTTGTTTGAATTTCCTCATGGAATAATTAATTAAACCATAAGTTAATTATTATTCCCAGTCATGTTTAACCCAAAAAAAAAGAAATTAATTAGATAAACCTTTATTTATCTTATTATTTTCTAGGAATAATTATTTAAATCTTATTTAGATAATATTCCTTGTTAAATATGACCAAATCACCCACAAATAATTAAATAAATCATTATTTATTTAATTATCTTTCAACTACTTCCTTAAATAATTAAATAAATCATTATTTATTTGATTATCTTCTAACCGCTTCCTTAAAAAGATAAATAAATCATTTATTTATTTATTTTTGACAAATTAAGGGATTTGACCCAAGTCAAATACCTTTTCCTCCAACAAATATAATAAAATATTCCATAAAAAGTGGATCTAGATCTGGTTAACCCATGCACCAAGATCTAGAATGACCCAATATTTTGTTATAAATAGGAGGGTTTTTCCTACCATTCTTCACCTTTTGTTGCCTATTAGATCACTCTGGATCTATACACTTGGTCACATATCTCCATCATTTTGCTCCCATTGAGCTCTACTCTTTGCATTGGGTTTTCTACATCAACTAGAGAGAGAAATCTTAGATCTGAAGTGCTGAGGACTTCCAAGAACCCATCCCACCGAGGGGAATTGGATACTCCTTCTGGTTTTCCTCACAGGTGCCCCATTAATACAAAAATTCTTTCAAAAATTGTTGTTGTCTTGTCTATTGGTATATGGAGCAAACCCTTGTTTTTACTGCTTAATGTCTTTCCATACATAGATCTGGTATTTTGCAGCTCTTTTCTTGTCTAACTAACCGCAGATCTGAAGATATTGGCAGCCACTTTTGTTGTTAGGGCTATTAGTTATGCGTAGCTAAAGTGGTCCTTTTTCGTACACTTCGACAAAGGATTCATATTAACAAATGGCGACTCCACACGGGTTTTAAATTACGACCGCTGTCGTTTTTCATATTCCTGCATATCCAGCTACTTCAGACCCTAGGGTTTCTTTTCAGCTTTTTTTTTTCCTATTTTCATGGTTTTTTTCCCCTATAACACCCTAAAACATTAAAATTTCTAACTTCCGCGTGTCTCTGGCCCTATTGCGCAGGTGACAGACATCAGCCGCAGCTGAGACGACATTTTTTTTCTGAAATCTGCCGCCGAGAGTGCCGAAAGTGTAGGTCACACTTTTTGGCCCAAAAAATACGACCTGGAGCTTCAGGTCGCAGAAAACAGCCCCAAAACTGTGACCGGAGTGAAAAACAGGTCAAAAACTACGACCTGGACATTTTTCTGTTGTTTTTCTGAAATTTTTCTGGGTTTTTCTGAAGCTTCTGTCAGGGTTTTCCAGCCTCTGTCTCAGCCCGTTTCGACCTGTTTCTGATCTACTTTTGCTCATCTAAGTGGGAACCTAGCCCCCTAGGGCTTCAGTACCCTCCACTTTTGGTGGAAGAGTTTTAGCTGTTTCAGGTGTCTGCTTTTTTCAGAGTTTCAGCCTTCCCTTTTTCAGATCTGATACCTCATCCTCCGATCCCTTTAAATCAGCCTTCCTTCCTTTCAAATCACCTCTTTTCGTTTTGTTTGGACCTCTCTTTAGGACCTCCTCCCTGTCCTTGCCGCTTTTTACTGATTTCTTCCCTTTTTTCTAGCCACCTTGCCTCTGTCTCTTGGCTGTGATCTACACCTTTTTTCAGTAGCTTTACCCTTTAGATCCCTGTCCCTTTTGACCCTAGATCTATTGGCCTCTTTTTAGTGTGTTTTGATTAGACTAGTTTTGAGAGTCCCACCTTTTTGGGTTAGATTGATGCATGTTTAGCTGTTAAATGTTCTGTTATTTCAGCATTATATACTGTTCTCTGCAGATTTCTTTTCAGTTACGCAGCACACTTTTTCTTGCTCTCAAAACGAAAAGGGTTTAAAAATTAAAATTAACGCACATCACACGCTGACCCTAAGTGAAGAAGCGCCTGGTTAACACCGCCTGGCAAAGACTCTAAAATCAATTGTCACTGCACCTTGTCTGCCCTTGACCTTTCTTGAATCTGTCCCTTTCTGCCCTTGTCGGTTTCCTTCTTCCTGTCATCATTGCGCCCCCAAGGCGCCTTTCCCGAGGACTTCTTGGCCTTCACCCTCAGTTTCCGGTTGGTCGACCTGCTCCGCCCCGCCGTCGTTGAACCAGTCCTCCTTCGAGTCCGCACTCCGACTCCTCTCCTGATTCATCGGGTTCTCCTTTTCCTTCTGGTTCTCCCCCTGTCACCTTCACTATGTCTGGTCCAGGGCCTCACGCTAGCAGTGTTCCCGACCCTAATGCCGGAACTACTACTAGCGGAACCGCCACAGGAACTACCTCTGCTGCACCCGTGCTCCCCTTCTTGGCAGGCCTTAGCCTCCCCGATTTGGACCGGTTGACCAATGACCCTATACACCATGACGCTAGTTGGCCTGCTATGCCGACAAAGCTCCCTTCCGACATCCCAAAGTTTGAAGGTTGTGCTGGAGAAGATCCTTCCAATCATGTTCGATCTTTCCACATGTGGTGTTCATCCACCTCCATTACCGATGACTCTGTTCATCTTAGACTGTTCCAACGCACGCTTACAGGCGAAGCTTCTAAGTGGTATGTTGATCAGCCCACTTCCTCCCATACCACCTTTGCAACTCTTGCCCGGGCTTTTTTATCTTACTTCCAGCTTCCCCTTCGTTATGACATTGGTATCGAACTCTTGACTTCCTTCAAGCAAACCTTTTCGACCCGCCTTTCTACCCATGTCCAGGAATGGCGAAGAAGACGGAGCCTATGCCAATCTCCTCCCTTCGAAGACCGTGTCTACATGGACTGGTTCCTTAGATCTCTCTTGTCCCCTATCGGGAAAGATGTCGCATCACATTTTCCTCAAACCGAAGAAGATGCCCTCCAAATGGCATTAAAGTATGACCTGATCTACGCTCAGACAGGTTATGATCCTACTGTCCTACCTGATCTCCCCAAACCCAGTGATGCCCATACACCGGGGGCACCTCATGCCGCCGACAGTATCGTTGGATCTATCTCTCATCCATCCGCTCAACCTCTCATGAGCTATGGTTTTCCTGGGGGAGGGGGCACCACTCCCTACACTTCTCCCCCTCCCGGTAGCACGCATCCAGGATACGGCATGCCTCATCCTTTTTCCCAACCTCCTGCTTACCTCAATGTTGCCCAACCTAACCATTACCCTCATCCGCAGCCTGGTGCGCCAGCTCCTCCAGCATATGCGCTTTCGCCTCCCTTGCCTTCTCAACCCCTGCAACAGCCGTCACCGCCCCCTCAAGAGCCGGTGGATGCACAGCAGGGATTCATGGCTACCCAACCACCTAACGGATAGGTGGCCACTCCACCTTCCCCTTCTGGTTCCTCCAATTACTAGATCCTCATGATGAACTCTGATCCACCTCTAACCGTCAACCTTAACCTTCAAACTCAGTCTCGCCAGTACCCCACACCTCCCACTCAGTCTGCCCCCGAGTCCCCTTCTTCCGGTTCCACAGAGCCTCTTTCGACAACCAATGGTCCCTTACATATCCCTCAACCCAAAGTTGAGGTCCATACCAAGATTCCTAAAGGATCGTTACGTCGAAATGCTGCTTCTGGTCGAGCTGCTCATTCGTATAGCATAGTAGATGATTTGGCGCAATCTCCTGCTGCCATTTCCACACTGGAACTCCTCCAGTCGTGCCCTTCCCAAAAGAAGGCTCTACTATCTGCCGTGGGCACTGTAGATCCTGCTGATGACCAAATGATTGTGTTCGACGCCCATCAATCAGAACATCCTCCTCTTCCTGCTTCCGTAGCCTTCCAAATCCCAGTCAAAATCCAGAACGCTAACGTTTCTCGATGCATAATTGATGAGGGGGCATCCACCTGTGTGATGTCTGCTTCGGTTTGGAAGCAACTCGGCTCTCCTGAATTAGCCCCTTCCACGATCACCCTTAGAGCGTGGGATGGCCACGCCTCCCAGCCCATTGGCCTCTTCCGTAATTGTCCTATCACCCTTGCCGGTAAGACTGTTTGCGTTGACGTCTAAGTCATCGACACCCCGCTAGACTACAACATTCTATTGGGGTGAAGCTACACCTATGCTATGTCTGCTGTCCCATCCACGATTTTCCGCAAGATGTCTTTCCCTCATAATGGAAATATAGTCACCATTGACCAGTTGAAATATCATGAGCTAACATCTCAGACCTCACCTGAGACGCCCATCTCTTCTGTAGCCAACAAGCAAACCGTCGATTCCTTGACCAGTGTCTCTCCTGGCGTCTACAAAGACTCCTCTTTGCTCGAAACCTTCCCTGGTCTTCCTCCTCCTCCTATCTCTGACCCTAGCTCATCGAATGTTTGCATGATGCAATCGTCTCGGGCTGCTCTCAAGCAACCTGCTTCGGCTAGTCAGCAACCTTGCCCTCCGCAACCTGCTCCTAGCCCTTCACCTGCA